>OY019131.1:82182140-82187140 GCA_955652365.1 Eristalinus aeneus | reverse complement strand
AAATAATAAATAATAAATAATAAATAATAAATAATAAATAATAAATAATAAATAATAAATAATAAATAATAAATAATAAATAATAAATAATAAATAATAAATAATAAATAATAAATAATAAATAATAAATAATAAATATAATAAATAATAAATAATAAATAATAAATAATAAATAATAAATAATAAATAATAAATAATAAATAATAAATAATAATAATAAATAATAAATAATAAATAATAAATAATAAATAATAAATAATAAATAATAAATAATAAATAATAAATAATAAATAATAAATAATAAATAATAAATAATAAATAATAAATAATAAATAATAAATAATAAATAATAAATAATAAATAATAAATAATAAATAATAAATAATAAATAATAAATAATAAATAATAAATAATAAATAATAAATAATAAATAATAAATAATAAATAATAAATAATAAATAATAAATAATAAATAATAAATAATAAATAATAAATAATAAATAATAAATAATAAATAATAAATATTAAATAATAAATAATAAATAATAAATAATAAATAATAAATAATAAATAATAAATAATAAATAATAAATAATAAATAATAAATAATAATAATAAATAATAAATAATAAATAATAAATAATAAATAATAAATAATAAATAATAAATAATAAATAATAAATAATAAATAATAAATAATAAATAATAAATAATATAATAATAAATAATAAATAATAAATAATAAATAATAAATAATAAATAATAAATAATAAATAATAAATAATAAATAATAAATAATAAATAATAAATAATAAATAATAAATAATAAATAATAAATAATAAATAATAAATAATAAATAATAAATAATAAATAATAAATAATAAATAATAAATAATAAATAATAAATAATAAATAATAAATAATAATAATAAATAATAAATAATAAATAATAAATAATAAATAATAAATAATAAATAATAAATAATAAATAATAAATAATAAATAATAAATAATAAATAATAATAATAATAAATAATAAATAATAAATAATTAATAATAAATAATAAATAATAAATAATAAATAATAAATAATAAATAATAAATAATAAATAATAAATAATAAATAATAAATAATAAATAATAAAATAATAAATAATAAATAATAAATAATAATAATAAATAATTAAATAATAAATAATAAATAATAAATAATAAATAATAAATAATAAATAATAAATAATAAATAATAAATAATAAATAATAAATAATAAATAATAAATAATAAATAATAATAATAAATAATAAATAATAAATAATAAATAATAATAATAATAAATAATAAATAATAAATAATAATAATAAATAATAAATAATAAATATAAATAATAAATAATAAATAATAAATAATAAATAATAAATAATAAATAATAAATAATAAATAATAAATAATAAATAATAAATAATAAATAAATAATAAATAATAAATAATAAATAATAAATAATAAATAATAAATAATAAATAATAAATAATAAATAATAAATAATAAATAATAAATAATAAATAATAAATAATAAATAATAAATAATAAATAATAAATAATAAATAATAAATAATAATAAATAATAAATAATAAATAATAAATAATAAATAATAAATAATAAATAATAAATAATAAATAATAAATAATAAATAATTAAATAATAAATAATAAATAATAAATAATAAATAATAAATAATAAATAATAAATAATAAATAATAAATAATAAATAATAAATAATAAATAATAAATAATAAATAATAAATATAAATAATAAATAATAATATAATAATAAATAATAAAATAATAAATAATAAATAATAAATAATAAATAATAAATAATAAATAATAAATAATAAATAATAAATATTAAATAATAAATAATAAATAATAAATAATAAATAATAAATAATAAATAATAAATAATAAATAATAAATAATAAATAATAAATAATAAAATAATAAATAATAAATAATAAATAATAAATAATAAATAATAAATAATAAATAATAATAATAATATAATATAAATAATAAATAATAAATAATAAATAATAAATAATAAATAATAAATAATAAATAATAAATAATAAATAATAAATAATAAATAATAAATAATAAATAATAAATAATAAATAATAAATAATAAATAATAAATAATAAATAATAAATAATAAATAATAAATAATAAATAATAAATAATAAATAATAAATAATAAATAATAAATAATAAATAATAAATAATAAATAATAAATAATAAATAATAAATAATAAATAATAAATAATAAATAATAAATAATAAATAATAAATAATAAATAATAAATATAAATAATAAATAATAAATAATAAATATAAATAATAATAATAAATAATAAATAATAAATAATAATAATAAATAATAAATAATAAATAATAAATAATAAATAATAAATAATAAATAATAAATAATAAATAATAAATAATAAATAATAAATAATAAATAATAAATAATAAATAATAAATAATAAATAATAAATAATAAATAATAATAATAAATAATAAATAATAAATAATAATAATAAATAAATAATAATAATAAATAATAAATAATAAATAATAAATATAAATAATAAATAATAAATAATAAATAATAAATAATAAATAATAAATAATAAATAATAAATAATAAATAATAAATAATAAATAATAAATAATAAATAATAAATAATAAATAATAAATAATAAATAATAAATAATAAATATAAATAATAAATAATAATAATAAATAATAAATAATAAATAATAAATAATAAATAATAAATAATAAATAATAAATAATAAATAATAAATAATAAATAATAAATAATAAATAATAAATAATAAATAATAAATAATAAATAATAAATAATAAATAATAAATAATAAATAATAAATAATAAATAATAAATAATAAATAATAAATAATAAATAATAAATAATAAATAATAAATAATAAATAATAAATAATAAATAATAAATAATAAATAATAAATAATAAATAATAAATAATAATAATAAATAATAAATAATAAATAATAAATAATAAATAATAAATAATAAATAATAAATAATAAATAATAAATAATAAATAATAAATAATAAATAATAAATAATAAATAATAAATAATAAATAATAAATAATAAATAATAATAATAATAAATAATAAATAAATAAATAATAAATAATAAATAATAAATAATAAATAATAAATAATAAATAATAAATAATAAATAATAAATAATAAATAATAAATAATAAATAATAAATAATAAATAATAAAATAATAAATAATAATAATAATAATAAATAATAAATAATAAATAATAAATAATAAATAATAAATAATAAATAATAAATAATAAATAATAAATAATAAATAATAAATAATAAATAATAAATAATAAATAATAAATAATAAATAATAAATAATAAATAATAAATAATAAATAATAAATAATAAATAATAAATAATAAATAATAATAATAAATAATAAATAATAAATAATAAATAATAAATAATAAATAATAAATAATAAATAATAAATAATAAATAATAAATAATAAATAATAAATAATAAATAATAAATAATAAATAATAAATAATAAATAATAAATAATAAATAATAAATAATAAATAATAAATAATAAATAATAAATAATAAATAATAAATAATAAATAATAAATAATAAATAATAAATAATAAATAATAAATAATAAATAATAAATAATAAATAATAAATAATAAATAATAAATAATAAATAATAAATAATAAATAATAAATAATAAATAATAAATAATAAATAATAATAATAAATAATAAATAATAAATAATAAATAATAAATAATAAATAATAAATAATAAATAATAAATAATAAATAATAAATAATAAATAATAAATAATAAATAATAAATAATAAATATAAATAATAAATAATAAATAATAAATAATAAATAATAAATAATAAATAATAAATAATAAATAATAAATAATAAATAATAAATAATAAATAATAAATAATAAATAATAAATAATAAATAATAAATAATAAATAATAAATAATAAATAATAAATAATAAATAATAAATAATAAATAATAAATAATAAATAATAAATATAAAATAATAAATAATAAATAATAAATAATAAATAATAAATAATAAATAATAAATAATAAATAATAAATAATAAATAATAAATAATAAATAATAAATAATAAATAATAAATAATAAATAATAAATAATAAATAATAAATAATAAATAATAAATAATAAATAATAAATAATAAATAATAAATAATAAATAATAAATAATAAATAATAAATAATAAATAATAAATAATAAATAATAAATAATAAAATAATAAATAATAAATAATAAATAATAAATAATAAATAATAAATAATAAATAATAAATAATAAATAATAAATAATAAATAATAAATAATAAATAATAAATAATAAATAATAAATAATAAATAATAAATAATAAATAATAAATAATAAATAATAAATAATAAATAATAAATAATAAATAATAAATAATAAATAATAAATAATAAATAATAAATAATAAATAATAAATAATAAATAATAAATAATAAATAATAAATAATAAATAATAAATAATAAATAATAAATAATAAATAATAAATAATAATAATAAATAATAAATAATAAATAATAAATAATAAATAATAAATAATAAATAATAAATAATAAATAATAAATAATAAATAATAAATAATAAATAATAAATAATAAATAATAAATAATAAATAATAAATAATAAATAATAAATAATAAATAATAAATAATAAATAATAAATAATAAATAATAAATAATAAATAATAAATAATAAATAATAAATAATAAATAATAAATAATAAATAATAAATAATAAATAATAAATAATAAATAATAAATAATAAATAAT
>OY019131.1:81957140-82179640 GCA_955652365.1 Eristalinus aeneus | reverse complement strand
AATAATAAATAATAAATAATAAATAATAAATAATAAATAATAAATAATAAATAATAAATAATAAATAATAAATAATAAATAATAAATAATAAATAATAAATAATAAATAATAAATAATAAATAATAAATAATAAATAATAAATAATAAAAATAATAAATAATAAATAATAAATAATAAATAATAAATAATAAATAATAAATAATAAATAATAAATAATAAATAATAAATAATAAATAATAAATAATAAATAATAAATAATAAATAATAAATAATAAATAATAAATAATAAATAATAAATAATAAATAATAAATAATAAATAATAAATAATAAATAATAAATAATAAATAATAAATAATAAATAATAAATAATAAATAATAAATAATAAATAATAAATAATAAATAATAAATAATAAATAATAAATAATAAATAATAAAATAATAATAAATAATAAATAATAAATAATAAATAATAAATAATAAATAATAAATAATAAATAAATAAATAATAAATAATAAATAATAAATAATAAATAATAAATAATAAATAATAAATAATAAATAATAAATAATAAATTAATAAATAATAAATAATAAATAATAAATAATAAATAATAAATAATAAAATAATAAATAATAAATAATAAATAATAAATAATAAATAATAAATAATAAATAATAAATAATAAATAATAAATAATAAAATAATAAATAATAAATAATAAATAATAAAAAATAATAAATAAATAAATAATAAATAATAAATAATAAATAATAAATAATAAATAATAAATAATAAATAATAAATAATAATAAATATAATAATAAATAATAAATAATAAATAATAAATAATAAAATAATAAAAATAAATAAAATAATAAATAATAAATAATAAATAATAAATAATAAATAATAAATAATAAATAAATAATAAATAATAAATAAATAAATAATAAATAATAAATAATAAATAATAAATAATAAATAATAAATAATAAATAATAAATAATAAATAATAAATAATAAATAATAAATAATAAATAATAAATAATAAATAATAAATAATAAATAATAAATAATAAATAATAAATAATAATAATAAATAATAAAATAATAAATAATAAATAATAAATAATAAATAATAAATAATAAATAATAAATAATAAATAATAATAATAAATAATAAATAATAAATAATAAATAATAAATAAATAAATAATAAATAATAAATAATAAATAATAAATAATAAATAATAAATAATAAATAATAAATAATAAATAATAAATAATAAATAATAAATAATAAATAATAAATAATAAATAATAAATAATAAATAATAAATAATAAATAATAAATAATAAATAATAAATAATAAATAATAAATAATAAATAATAAATAATAAATAATAAATAATAAATAAAAATAATAAATAATAAATAATAAATAATAAATAATAAATAATAAATAATAAATAATAAATAATAAATAAATAAAATAATAAATAATAAATAATAAATAATAAATAATAAATAATAAATAATAAATAATAAATAATAAATAATAAATAATAAATAATAAATAATAAATAATAAATAATAAATAATAAATAATAAATAATAAATAATAAATAATAAATAATAAATAATAAATAATAAATAATAAATAATAAATAATAAATAATAAATAATAAATAATAAATAATAAATAATAAATAATAAATAATAAATAATAAATAATAAATAATAAATAATAAATAATAAATAATAAATAATAAATAATAAATAATAAATAATAAATAATAAATAATAAATAATAAATAATAAATAAATAATAAATAATAAATAATAAATAATAAATAATAAATAATAAATAATAAATAATAAATAATAAATAATAAATAATAAATAATAAATAATAAATAATAAATAATAAATAATAAATAATAAATAATAAATAATAAATAATAAATAATAAATAATAAATAATAAATAATAAATAATAAATAAATAAATAATAAATAATAAATAATAAATAATAAATAATAAATAATAAATAATAAAATAATAAATAATAAATAATAAATAATAAATAATAAATAATAAATAATAAATAATAAATAATAAAAATAAATAATAAATAATAAATAATAAATAATAAATAATAAATAATAAATAATAAATAATAAATAATAAATAATAAATAATAAATAATAAATAATAAATAATAAATAATAAATAATAAATAATAAATAATAAATAATAAATAATAAATAATAAATAATAAATAATAAATAATAAATAATAAATAATAAATAATAAATAATAAATAATAAATAATAAATAATAAATAATAAATAATAAATAATAAATAAATAAATAATAAATAATAAATAATAAATAATAAATAATAAATAATAAATAATAAATAATAAATAATAAATAATAAATAATAAATAATAAATAATAAATAATAAATAATAAATAATAAATAATAAATAATAAATAATAAATAATAAATAATAAATAATAAATAATAAATAATAAATAATAAATAATAAATAATAAATAATAAATAATAAATAATAAATAATAAATAATAAATAATAAATAATAAATAATAAATAATAAATAATAAATAATAAATAATAAATAATAAATAATAAATAATAAATAATAAATAATAAAATAAATAATAAATAAATAAATAATAAATAATAAATAATAAATAATAAATAATAAATAATATAAATAATAAATAATAAATAATAAATAATAAATAATAAATAATAAATAATAAATAATAAATAATAAATAATAAATAATAAATAATAAATAATAAATAATAAATAATAAATAATAAATAATAAATAATAAATAATAAATAATAAATAATAAATAATAAAATAATAAATAATAAATAATAAATAATAAATAATAAATAATAAATAATAAATAATAAATAATAAATAATAAATAATAAATAATAAATAATAAATAATAAATAATAAATAATAAATAATAAATAATAAATAATAAATAATAAATAATAAATAATAAATAATAAATAAATAAAATAATAAATAATAAATAATAAATAATAAATAATAAATAATAAATAAATAATAAATAATAAATAATAATAATAAATAATAAATAATAAATAATAAATAATAAATAATAAATAAATAAATATAAATAATAAATAATAAATAATAAATAATTAAATAATAAATAATAAATAATAAATAATAAATAATAAATAATAAATAATAAATAATAAATAATAAATAATAAATAATAAATAATAAATAATAAATAATAAATAATAAATAATAAATAATAAAATAATAAATAATAAATAATAAATAATAAATAATAAATAATAAATAATAAATAATAAATAATAAATAATAAATAATAAATAATAAATAATAAATAATAAATAATAAATAATAAATAATAAATAATAAATAATAAATAATAAATAATAAATAATAAATAATAAATAATAAATAATAAATAATAAATAATAAATAATAAATAATAAATAAATAAATAATAAATAATAAATAATAAATAATAAATAATAAATAATAAATAATAAATAATAAATAATAAATAATAAATAATAAATAATAAATAATAAATTAATAAATAATAAATAATAAATAATAAATAATAAATAATAAATAATAATAATAAATAATAAATAATAAATAATAAATAATAAATAATAAATAATAAATAATAAATAATAATAAATAATAAATAATAATAATAAATAATAAATAATAAATAATAAATAATAAATAATAAATAATAAATAATAAATAATAAATAATAAATAATAAATAATAAATAATAAATAATAAATAATAAATAATAAATAATAAAATAATAAATAATAAATAATAAATAATAAATAATAAATAATAATAATAATAATAAATAATAAATAATAAATAATAAATAATAAATAATAAATAATAAATAATAAATAATAAATAATAAATAATAAATAATAAATAATAAATAATAAATAATAAATAATAAATAATAAATAATAAATAATAAATAATAAATAATAAATAATAAATAATAAATAATAAATAATAAATAATAAAATAATAAATAATAAATAATAAATAATAAATAATAAATAATAAATAATAAATAATAATAATAATAATAAATAATAAATAATAAATAATAAATAATAAATATAATAAATAATAAATAATAAATAATAAATAATAAATAATAAATAATAAATAATAAATAATAAATAATAAATAATAAATAATAAATAATAAATAATAAATATAAATAATAAATAATAAATAATAAATAATAAATAATAAATAATAAATAATAAATAATAAATAATTAAATAATAATAATAAATAATAAATAATAAATTAAATAATAAATAATAAATAATAAATAATAAATAATAAATAATAAATAATAAATAATAAAATAATAAATAATAAATAATAAATAATAAATAATAAATAATAAATAATAAATAATAAATAATAAATAATAAATAATAAATAATAAATAATAAATAATAAATAATAAATAATAAATAATAAATAATAAATAATAAATAATAAATAATAAATAATAAATAATAAATAATAAATAATAAATAATAAATAATAAATAATAAATAATAAATAATAAAAATAATAAATAATAAATAATAAATAATAAATAAATAAATAATAAATAATAAATAATAAATAATAATATAAATAATAAATAATAAATAATAAATAATAAATAATAAATAATAAATAATAAATAATAAATAATAAATAATAAATAATAATAATAAATAATAAATAATAAATAATAAATAATAAATAATAAATAATAAATAATAAATAATAAATAATAAATAATAAATAATAAATAATAAATAATAAATAATAAATAAAATAATAAATAATAAAATAATAAATAAAAATAATAAATAATAAATAATTAAATAATAAATAATAAATAATAAATAATAAATAATAAATAATAAATAATAAATAATAAATAATAAATAATAAATAATAAATAATAAATAATAATAATAAATAATAAATAATAAATAATAAATAATAAATAATAAATAATAAATAATAAATAATAAATAATAAATAATAAATAATAAATAATAAAATAATAAATAATAAATAATAAATAATAAATAATAAATAATAAATAATAATAATAAATAATAAATAATAAATAATAAATAATAAATAATAAATAATAAATAATAAATAATAAATAATAAATAATAAATAATAAATAATAAATAATAAATAATAAATAATAAATAATAAATAATAAATAATAAATAATAAATAATAAATAATAAATAATAAATAATAAATAATAAATAATAAATAATAAATAATAAATAATAAATAATAAATAATAAATAATAAATAATAAATAATAAATAATAAATAATAAATAATAAATAATAAATAATAAATAATAAATAATAAATAATAAATAATAAATAATAAATAATAAATAATAAATAATAAATAATAAATAATAAATAATAAATAATAAATAATAAATAATAAATAATAAATAATAAATAATAAATAATAAATAATAAATAATAAATAATAAATAATAAATAATAAATAATAAATAATAAATAATAAATAATAAATAATAAATAATAAATAATAAATAATAAATAATAAATAATAAATAATAAATAATAAATAATAAATAATAAATAATAAATAATAAATAATAAATAATAAATAATAAATAATAAATAATAAATAATAAATAATAAATAATAAATAATAAATAATAAATAATAAATAATAAATAATAAATAATAAATAATAAATAATAAATAATAAATAATAAATAATAAATAATAAATAATAAATAATAAATAATAAATAATAAATAATAAATAATAAATAATAAATAATAAATAATAAATAATAAATAATAAATAATAAATAATAAATAATAAATAATAAATAATAAATAATAAATAATAAATAATAAATAATAAATAATAAATAATAAATAATAAATAATAAATAATAAATAATAAATAATAAATAATAAATAATAAATAATAAATAATAAATAATAAATAATAAATAATAAATAATAAATAATAAATAATAAATAATAAATAATAAATAATAAATAATAAATAATAAATAATAAATAATAAATAATAAATAATAAATAATAAATAATAAATAATAAATAATAAATAATAAATAATAAATAATAAATAATAAATAATAAATAATAAATAATAAATAATAAATAATAAATAATAAATAATAAATAATAAATAATAAATAATAAATAATAAATAATAAATAATAAATAATAAATAATAAATAATAAATAATAAATAATAAATAATAAATAATAAATAATAAATAATAAATAATAAATAATAAATAATAAATAATAAATAATAAATAATAAATAATAAATAATAAATAATAAATAATAAATAATAAATAATAAATAATAAATAATAAATAATAAATAATAAATAATAAATAATAAATAATAAATAATAAATAATAAATAATAAATAATAAATAATAAATAATAAATAATAAATAATAAATAATAAATAATAAATAATAAATAATAAATAATAAATAATAAATAATAAATAATAAATAATAAATAATAAATAATAAATAATAAATAATAAATAATAAATAATAAATAATAAATAATAAATAATAAATAATAAATAATAAATAATAAATAATAAATAATAAATAATAAATAATAAATAATAAATAATAAATAATAAATAATAAATAATAAATAATAAATAATAAATAATAAATAATAAATAATAAATAATAAATAATAAATAATAAATAATAAATAATAAATAATAAATAATAAATAATAAATAATAAATAATAAATAATAAATAATAAATAATAAATAATAAATAATAAATAATAAATAATAAATAATAAATAATAAATAATAAATAATAAATAATAAATAATAAATAATAAATAATAAATAATAAATAATAAATAATAAATAATAAATAATAAATAATAAATAATAAATAATAAATAATAAATAATAAATAATAAATAATAAATAATAAATAATAAATAATAAATAATAAATAATAAATAATAAATAATAAATAATAAATAATAAATAATAAATAATAAATAATAAATAATAAATAATAAATAATAAATAATAAATAATAAATAATAAATAATAAATAATAAATAATAAATAATAAATAATAAATAATAAATAATAAATAATAAATAATAAATAATAAATAATAAATAATAAATAATAAATAATAAATAATAAATAATAAATAATAAATAATAAATAATAAATAATAAATAATAAATAATAAATAATAAATAATAAATAATAAATAATAAATAATAAATAATAAATAATAAATAATAAATAATAAATAATAAATAATAAATAATAAATAATAAATAATAAATAATAAATAATAAATAATAAATAATAAATAATAAATAATAAATAATAAATAATAAATAATAAATAATAAATAATAAATAATAAATAATAAATAATAAATAATAAATAATAAATAATAAATAATAAATAATAAATAATAAATAATAAATAATAAATAATAAATAATAAATAATAAATAATAAATAATAAATAATAAATAATAAATAATAAATAATAAATAATAAATAATAAACTATACTATTGTCAAGATTGAGACATCCAGTAGGCAAGAAGTGAGCAAGTCTTCTTCGGGTGACAAAAATAGTTATGCACTTATAAACATTAATTTTTATCTTCTAGTGTTTGTAGTATTCGAAAAAGGCTTGGATTCCAAATTGTGGATTATTTTCAACTACCGGACCATACTCGTCTGAAGAGAGTAATGCCAAATCGTCTGCATAGAGCGCAATATCATAGTTGGGAACACTAAAAGCCTTGTGGGACTCCGACTGGGACAGATTTTGTTGAGGAAAATTTCCCATTAACATATACTTTAAAGGCTCCATTCAACAAAACGCTAATTTGATCAGTTTGTATATAAAGCCGTTATGCCACACTGAATCAAAGGCCTTTTTAATGTCAAGGAGGACTAAGCCAGTAGATTTTGTAAGGATAAACTCTTGCTTAACCGTCCTACAAATTATTTGAATTTGATGCATAGTGCTGTGATTTTTCCTGAATCCAAACTGCTCGGCAGGAAAAATGTTTGTCGCACTAAAAATTCTTCAATCTTAAATTGAATCAGCTTTTTAAGGAATTTACTGAAGCCATTTATGAGGCTTATGGGTCGGTAATTGACTGGATTGGACAGATTCTTTCTATGTTTTAAAATAGGTACCTGGAAGTATAACATTTTTAAACTTTAACTTTTATAAAAGTTAAATATGTCAAGGCACTAGTTGGCAATTGTTTTATTACTTGGTTACTAATGTTATCGAGACCGTTTTGCGATTAATTTACAGTTAACTGTACAGTAACGATAAGTAAAAGAATGTAAAAGATGCGTTGTTACAGTTTTGCACCATAGCAGAGCAGAAAATAAAATTTAAATTTTTAATAATCAGTCCATAGTTCTTTAGACTTTTTTAACGCATTAAGTCTTCGTGGCATACGATCATATACTTTTATTACGATTTCCTGTGGGAAAACGTACCATTCTTCTTGCACTCGATCCCATAACCCCGTCATTACTTTAGGCACATTGTCATACCCTGCCAGCCGCCATTTCAAATAAGCCCAAAGGTTTTCCATAGGATTTATGTGTGGACTCTGTGCAGGCCACTGCATAGTGTCAAAAAGTTGACTTTTGAGCCAATTTTTGACAATTTTGGAGGAATGCTTCGGATCATTGTTCTGTTGGAAAATTATCCGATCTTCCTCCATTCCCATCATGTTCACTGCAACAGGCAAATTCTCTTGCAAGATACTCAAATATTGCTCCTTTTTCATTACGCCTTCAATTTTTACCACTGGGTCGATGCCATTAGGCGTAATACACCCCTAAATCATCAAAGAACCTCCTACATGTTTAACAGTTTGTTTAACATTTTGAGGTCATAGAGGGCCTGAGGAGTTTGTCCAGTTCCATGAACGCCCATCTGATTGGAAAAGGCTAATCTTAGTCTCATCAGACCAAATCACCTAGAAAGTAAGAATAGGATACAGGAAAAACCTAAAACAATCACAAACTGAATATTACTCGTTTCCAGTCATCACAAGTTCAGTTTTTGTATGCTTGCAAAAAGGCTTTTCTCGCCGAAATAATTTTGGCTGACAAAGCTGGCTTCTTTTTCTTTTCCTTCGCCTTTTAACCGACTCTATTTAGCGCCCGACGAAGAGTCCAAGCACTTGCATTCTGTGTCAGCAATGGAAGGCCATCCTTGGCAGATATTTGACCTGTCATCAATAGCTTCCCAATGTGTCTTGCCTCTCTATCTTCAACTTTTTTTGGTCTTCCTCCTTTGTTTGTGTTGCATCCATCGAGATTGCTGGACTTTTTCATTCTCGGCACAGACATGTGGCTTATTTTTAATGCTTTTGCGATTTGCCTAGTAGTTTTTCCGTCCTTCAATAGATCCAGAGCTCTTTTTTTAACATCATTCCTTTAATTTCTCATTTTGGTAAAATGTTGCACTTACACTGACGATCAATGACTTCAAAATTACATCACAAAATGATCAACAGGCGACAGCAAACGCGAAAAGAAAAGTTAATTTGTATACCCGTTCCACGGGTTCAAAACTGTAACAAAGCATGCGTTGAACTCTTATCATTATCATTTTAGTAAAGTTAACTGTAAATGGAAAAAATCTACTCGACTAGGTAGAGAATTCCTTGCACTTTGTTTAAATAAAAATATAATAGATATTTTTCAACAAACTATGCGTGTTTTACTTGAATCCTGTAACATTGTTACACTTTTGCTCTTCAGTGTATGCTTTCGGGTATTTTGGTATGAAACATTTCAATACAATCGTCAATATCTTGGTTGTTCTTCACAGCAGAGAGGTTTTTTGAAATAGTTCTTATATTATTAGTGAGATGGTATCTAAATACATCCCAGTTCGCGTTTCTATAATCTACTCGTAAGTATTAGGAGAAAGTCAGAAAGTATCACAACTGACAGGATGATCGAAGCTAAGCGCATTGTGCACAACAGGAGTGGCAAAAGCGTTAGGATTGTTGGTAACAAAAAAATCAAGTGTTGATGGAGAGTACCTACTGCAAGCAGGGATGTATGAAGGACTAGAAGGGTACATTATTGTAAAGTTATGAGTTAAACATAAGTTATAAAATGTGTTTTTCCAAACATTTGCCTTAAACATCCCCAGCTACGATGTCTACAGTTTAGATCACTTCCTATGAAAACATTATCGCTGTTTAATAATCTTCTAAAAACATTTTTCAAGCACTGAGTTCTATGCGGATTACGTGTTCCTTCAAGAAAACATACAGAAAAAAATTTTAAGGACTTATTATTATTCAATTTGATTTCGATACCTATGTTTTCTATTACTAAAGTGTACATCATTGGCAACACAGAATGAAAAACACTATTATTGACGAGAATAGCAAAACCGCCGCCTCTACTACTACGATCGCGACGATAATAGAAATAGTTACTACATTCATAACGAATATTACTTTCTAGACCTGTTTCCCATTTAAGACAAACATCAATATCCAGATCGGAGAGAAAATTGAAAAACTCAAAGCTCTTGTTGCGAATGCCTCTTGCATTCCAACATAAAAGCTTAAGATGCGACTGAGAATTACTTAACATTATTACAGAGATATTTAGTTGCAAGCTGAGCAATTGTTTTATACTGTTGAGTTTTACTTTTACATTTTTCAAGTTTAGAGACCATATCAAGCAATAAAGAATTGAGTTCTACATAAGAGAAAAGATCAGGGTTCGCTGGTGGAGAGAAAATATTATGATGATCGCTGTTGCTGTTGTTGTTGAGCGGGTATTTGTTGCTTTTCCCAGTGATGTTGTTGCTGTTGCGGCTGACGATACGTTTCAGGAACAGAGGGGAAGTCGTCTAGACTGTTGCTATTGAAGCTTTTCGCTGACACTGTTTGAGGTGCTTGAGATCGCAACGGAATGGGTGCGCGCGTACGAGATATATATATATTTTTTGATTTTATCCCGATGATCTCTGTAGTTTTCGTCTGTGGACTTGTGGTTACCTCCACAGTTTGCACATTTGGAGATTCCGGTGGATATGCATAAATTAGTTTTGTGATTTCACGAGTAATTACCACAAAAGGTTTTAACATTGCAGTGCCTCTCCTCGTGTCCCCACATTTGACAGTTGTGACACTGAGTAATGTTTTTCTTTGCACTGCGTTGGAATTCCCATCTTACTGGAGTCCGGAAAATCGATTTTATATTATTTCGTAGATCGACGAGGTGAGCCATTTTCAAAATATACAATGTTAAGATACTCCACATATTTCACGTATTGTTTCTTTGTTATTTTATTATCTTTGCACTTGAGACCGAGTGTTGTGAGTTCTTATTTTAATGAATCAGTAGTATATTCGTCTAGACCAAAAAGTACTACTTTGAATGATTTTCCAGATTTTAAATCATGTGAGAAAAATTGGTATTTTGTTTCCTTTAGAGCATTTAGTGCAGTATTATAAGAATCGATTGATTCACAAAAGAATTTGATACCTATCGAAATTTTTTTAACACAGTAGTCTGTAATGTATAAATTATTAAAGAACTTATGTACAAATTCAAAGTTTTTTTGAAGGATTTAAATTGGGGGAATGGGTATTTGTTTTCATTTGTTGCACTCGTTCACTGATTGGATTGGAGATGAAAATGAAGTACCACGACGCTTGGTTGAGGGCGCTACGCTTCAGTGTTACGGTGTTTTGATTTTTCGCGGAAAATGAAATATTGGAAACATCTTTTTGATGAGAAGCTCAGCAGTGGCTCGAAAGGGGTTACAGGGACTCTGCTTTATCAAAAACAACTATTTGTCGGTGGAATGCTGACTTTTAACGTGGCCGTAGAGACACCAACGATGCTGAACGCTCTGGAAGGCCGATTGAGGTGGTTACACCTGAAAACGTAAAAAAAGTACACAAAATCGTTTTGGAACACCACAAAGCGAAATTGTGTGTGTGTACACTATTTTTCATGAAGATTTGTCCACTAGAAAGCACAAAGGACCAAAACCAACAACATGTCGATGATTCTGAGAGCTATTTGGAACTGTTTCTCCAGAATAAACATGCATCCACCACTACACTCCAGAATCAAAGTCAGCGGAGTGGGCAGCAGCCGGTGAACCACGCCCAAAGCGTTTAAAAACCATAAGGTCGGTTGGCAAGGTTATGGCATCCGTATTTTGAGAAGCGCACGGAATATTATTATACTATGATGCATGGCATTGTGAGAAAAAAAATTAAGAAAAAAATTCTCTTCCACCAAGACAATGCACCGAGTCACAAGTCTTTAGCTACCGTGGCCCAATTGCACGAATGGGGCTTTGAATTGCACCCACCGTTGTCTCTATATCTGGCCTCCAGGGGCTTCTACCTGCTTTCAGACGTCAAGAAGATGCTCGCCGGAAACAAAATGGCTTGAAGTCGGAGGTGATCGCCGAAACTGAAGCCTATTTTGAGGCCAAAGTTAAATCGTTCTATAAAAAAGGTATCGAAATGTAAGAGCGGAGTTGGACTGATTGTTCCCACGGTACCGGTGCATGGAATTGCATCGCGTCGGATACACGCGCTGCAATTGATATGCTGACATAACGGAATGGACGGAGGAGCGTGTGCTTCAAGCGAACATCATTCGTTGGTTTAAGTTCTGTTCTTACTGAGCATAGTCCGAATTAAGTACTCTTAAATAATAAACTCCTTAAAAGCAGTAAACAGTTTTTGATTGTAAGTTGAACGGTCGGGGGTGGCCTGACCTCCCAGTTCGCATTTTTTGGAATCCCCGTCAGCGTATTCTTTAACTTAATTTGTGTTCAAAGACATCATTTATAATTTCTGTTCTGCTCTGTTCCGATTTATTCTATATTTAATCATCTTGTTACTCATTATCATCATCATTAATTTTTTCATTTATTCATTTATTTATTTTTGTTTATATATTTAGTTTTAGTCTAAATCTAATTTTGCGTTAGTGTCATCACGGCAAAATTATGCGAATCTCATGTATTTTAAATCTATACATATGAGATATATGCTGTTCACGCGAGATAACGTTGTTAATTGCACTCAACAAGGTGAGCTGCCAAAACTATCCTCGTTAGTGAATAGGTTCAGAGACAAGAACATGCCTCGTCTAATGAAGGATCACCTGTTTGCGACCCCAGCAAACGTTTAAATAACAAAGATTTTCGGTTTTGCACGTGGAATGTGAGGTCCCTTAACTGGCCACGTGCAGCCGAACAACTTGCGGAGGCCCGTTATTTACTACAGTGGTTGCTATAGAGAGAGAAAGCAGCGCTTATTCGAATGCGGAATTGTTTTTCGAGGCAGATGTAGGCAAAAAGTCTTAATCTACGTTCCAGTCAGGGACTTGGCAATCCCCTGATCAATCAACCGTCAACCAGATTGACCATGTTGCGATCGACGTCACACACTCCTCCAGTATTCTCGATGTCCGAACCTTCCAATGTGCAAACTTCGACTCGGATCATCACCTTGTTGTAGCCAAGGTAAGAACCCGGATATCGCGACATCAAAGGAGTCAAGACAGGCCAATGCGGTTTGACGTCGGAGAGCTACAATCGCAACCGATCACTGGGAACTTTGCCGACCGAGTCTCCCTGAAACTATCTCAAAGTTCGACGCTGCCTGCACAAACATAGTAAAGTAGTAAACGGGAGACGTTGTCAAGAAGCCATCAAAGAAGCTGCCACTGATGTGCTGGGTTTCACGTCACCACCCAGAAAGAACCCATGGTTTGACGGCTATAAGGAAACGCTGCATCAAACTACGAGAGCTGTTCGTGAGCTCTACGAACAGTGAAGAAGTAAAGAGCACTGGCTTCTCAGAAGGAAAAGAAGAAACATGTGAAGCGCGCGGTCGAGGATATGGAAAGGTGTTATGGCGGGAATGAAGTCGGAAAGTTTGACCGAAAGGTAAATGAAGTCCGAAAGTTTTATCCGGGGATACAAGGTTCGTACCGAAGCCTGCCGGGATCAAAATGGACAACTCGTGGAAGAGTCGCAGTCTGTGCTGAGAATCTGGAACTGTGCTGAGAATCTGGAAGTATAATTTCTCCAGACCCCTTAACGGCGATAACGGCTCCAATTCCGCTGTTAAGCATAATATTGTACTCAATTTGGACGATGAAAGACAAGGGTCGAGGTAGTCAAGGACTTCGTCCACCTCGGCTCCGCGGTAAACAGGGACAACAAAATCAGTATCGAAATCATATCAATAATGAGTTCTATGTGTTGTATAGCGACATGCACCTGGTCAAGCGTCTTCGGATACAACGCTTAAGATGGTAAGGTCATGTAAAGCGTATTGACACCACTTCTCTTGCCCGAAAATTCTTCGATTCTGAGCCATTGGAACAACGCAACAAATGACGGCCTGGGATAAGATGGCGCACACAAGTGAAGAAGATCCTCAATCAACTTGGAGTGCGAAATTGGAGGTAACTAGCGAAAGACCATGCTGGTTGGAGAGGCATGTTGGTTGAGGCCCAAGTCCACCCCGGACTGTAGTGCCATAAGAAGAAGAAGAATTTATAAAAAAAAGCTATTGTCAATCACATTCGCAGGAATTGACCAAGATATTTTGACCTTTTATGTCGCTTAAAAAAATTTTATAGTAATCTCAAAGAAGTTGAATAAGGGAGTTTATCGTGACATCATACTCAGATAACATTGAAATCTGCCATGTATGCAATATCTGGTCTTTAGAGTAATGTTATGGGCAAAACTTTGTTTAAGCCAACATATGGGGCTTGTTGTACTGTTAGGTGCACTGAAGATAACGGAAAGTAAGCTTATCAGGCTTTGATAAGAACATTAAATCGATTTAAGCTGAACTTCTGTGGCACCTTCTATGTTAAACAAAGCGGATAGTATAATTGTTTTCATTTTTGCAGAAACTGTAGAAAAAGGGTATCAATTCCTCAAAGCAGTTAAAAAAAGTACATTAACTTGTACGAATTTCCGAAACGTAGGAGTGTGCCCTCAGAAAACCAAATTTTTTTTTGTTGGAGTTCGGGATACACTGCACTGGAACGTTCAGATTCAAAAACTAGTCTATTGTACTATGGGGCAGTAACCCTTATTTAATGTGCTTTCTTGGATTTCTAAAGAAAAACCAGAAGACGCTTCTGTGATAAAGAGCTTAAGATTTCAGCTCCCACCACGTCAGCACCAAACAGTCTCAGGAGGAAGTAAAGCCGCGAATTTCTTACTAACGTTCGGTAAGCACTTGGTCATCCTGCTTCCTAGAGAGTCACGCCATCTCTGGTTGTGCTGTGAGGTCTAATGTTGTCGTCTTCCAGCTCCAGATCCCTCCGTTGTCTTGGAGCCATCCGTAAAAATCCGACTACATTCCCTTCCGGTTCAGTGTCTGAACAGGCAGTCTTATATACAGGGAAAGTCGAACCTCGCATCAGACGGCATGTCCACGCGATTAGTGTTATAGAAGATACGGTGCGAGAGATCATCAAAGCTTCGCACTGAAACCAAACACTATTCCTTTTTAGTCAAGA
Organism: Eristalinus aeneus; assembly: GCA_955652365.1. Lineage (NCBI taxonomy): Eukaryota > Metazoa > Arthropoda > Insecta > Diptera > Syrphidae > Eristalinus > Eristalinus aeneus. Next base: position 82,163,869 of record OY019131.1, on the reverse strand, counting down.
GATGACCTTGATTCAACATTCCATGATGTGTCAAGGGAAAGTAGTTTAACAGACCGTTCTTTCAAGCTTAGTGAAAGCAGCAGTCACGTATTTGCACGAAAGCTTGTTCCATCAAACGATTGATGCATATGCGAGAAGAGGTCTAATCATTGCCGTGTACACTCTATGCCCAGCGGGTATTCTTTCCTGTCAAGTACACCTAAAATTCTGCCAAAAAGATTTTGAAGCGCAGTTTCGCAATAGAGGGTGAATTCACAAGGCATTTTTGCGCAGATGCAATTCGACCAGCCTCTCCAAGCATTTTAGCATGAAAAAAGTAGCACTAATGGGCCTGAGGTTTCTAACCAATTGTTGATACGAAGGTTACCCTAACAGCGCGTTAAAAAAATAACAATATACCATATTAAATTTAATGTAGTATACGCCTTTCATTTAAATGGCTATTTTATCCTATCAAACCTTGTTTACATAGATTCATTCATGCATTCACTTCAAGGCGTACAGTAGAGACAGATATGAGCATGAGCAAGTGTGTTAATACGAGTATTTAACCTACGGATTTAAATTTCCCTAAACTTATTTACCCTTACTTCTACTAAGTAGTAGTAGAATTAAATTTTAGTTGTATTGATGCAATCCAAAGGATATTGAACCAACCAATAAGGTTAAATTAAGACGAAATAAAGTTTGAATCATTAATTTTATGCAACGAATATTGATTTCCAATAAATTCAATAATGTAGTAGTATAAATTTTGCTTGTAGAAGTCAACGACAGCAATTGACGCAGTTTAGAAAAAAATGTCAACTATAGGGTATATTTTAAGAAACTAGCAAGACATAATTATATACGTAATATATCGAAAAGCATTTTAAACAGCATACCTTCCAATTTAATTGCTATTGCAAGATCTGTTTCGCCTTTATTTCTATACGTACAAAATTCCTTCAAAAAATATTGAGTGCTTTTTTCAATAGAAATAAAAGTAAAAATAGAATCTATTTAAAACTCATAAAGAAGGTGCAGTACAAACTTACCCTATTTGTACATGCAAATTCTGTTACAAATCTAACCCTTAAAGTTGCAAATGCACTTATATGGGCTTCATTAAATCACTCGAGTAAGAATCTATTCAGTTCAAGTGTGGAACTTGGACTGGTAGTCACTTTTGAGAAAAAAAAAATTAAACTAAACACAATATTTTAATAGCAACAATATTTTTAAAATATTTTAACCAAGTTAAATAATAAATAAACCATGGGGGAACCAGCCGCGGCAGTTCCAGAAGATGAGAAAATTATAAATTATATGAAAAACCGTATTCGAAAGGGTGCTCTGAAACGTAAAGGCATAATAGTAGTTCAAGGACATCATTTTCAACCACGATTTTTTAAACAACCAACTTTCTGCGGTCACTGTAAAGAATTTATATGGTAAGCAAATTGACGAAACCTTATAATAGTAATTGTACTAAAAAGTTATTTATGTTTGCAAGGGGATTCGGGAAGCAGGGATTTCAGTGCCAAGGTATAAGACATATGTGAACTGTATAAAAAAAGTTAAATATTTGATCACTGCATTTATTTATAGCATGTAGGTTCAACGTGCATAGTAGATGTCATGAGTATGTAGTATTCAAATGCCCTGGAAAGGACACAGAAATTGATTCGGTATATAATCACTATATGCGGTTAACTTATAAAAGTGGATTAAATCATTTTTTTATAATTTAATTTAGGATTGTCAAAAGATAAAACATAAGTTTGAATCGACAACATATAAAGCACCAACATTTTGTGATCATTGCGGTTTGTTACTTCATGGTATTGCCCATCAAGGATACAACTGCTCTGGTAACATCAGATATAATCCTTTATGTTAAAAATTGTACATTTATATTTTACTGGGATAAGGATGCAACTTAAATGTCCATGCTGAGTGCAAAGAACAGATTCCGCAATTGTGTGGAAGTGACATATCTGAAATTAGGGGGAGAATTAATTTGGAAGTACACATGAAGGGGAGCGTCTTAACAGTCGAAAGTACGTTCTTTTTGTAATTATGCCATGGGATACAGAAATATATGTATTTATTTTTCGTTTTAGTTAAAGAAGGTGCAAACCTAATTCCAATGGACACAAACGGTCTTAGCGATCCTTACGTTCGGGTATCACTCCTTCCAGACAAAGCCGATAAGACAAAAAAGAAGACTAAAACAATAAAGGCAACTTTGAATCCGGTTTTTAATGAAACATTTACTTAGTAAGTAAAACAAACCTTTACGATTTTGCAAACCTGCTTGTAATTATAAATATATATTAGTGATATTAAGCCCGAAGATAAAGAAAAACGTCTACTAGTAGAAGTATGGGATTGGGACAGAACATCTCGAAACGATTTTATGGGATCATTGTCATTCAGTATTCAGGAAATTATAAAGGTGCAATAAAGCAAACTTAGTTGTTTTTATCGAATGACCCAATAAAGTGTATTTCTAGGAACCTGTAGAAGGCTGGTACAAACTTTTGTCTCAAGAAGAGGGTGAACATTATAATATTCCATGTAGCGACCCAAGCACCGATATTGCCCTTTTACGGGATCAAGTAAGGGTAAGGGATCAGAACAAATCAAATCTAAAAAGAAGTTGTAATGAAATTCCTTCCAGCGTTCATCCCAACGTGAGCAGAAGAGACGTATGGATAATAAGGATATGCCGCATAATATGAGCAAACGCGATATGATTCGAGCTGCAGACTTCAATTTCCTTAAAGTTCTTGGAAGAGGCTCCTTTGCAAAAATTCTCTTAGCTGAACGCAGGGGCACAGATGAATTATATGCTTGTAAAGTTTTGCGAAAAGATGTCATTTTGCAAACCGATGATATGGAGCTTCCAATGGTTGAGAAGAGAGTTTTGGCTTTGTCAGGGAAGCCACCTTTCCTGGTCCAATTGCATTCATGCTTCCAAACTATGGTCTGAAATGTTTAATCATACTTTATAGTATATCTTTAATCAATATCGAAAATATTTTCGCTTACAGGACCGCTTATTCTTTGTTATGGAGTACTGTAAAGGAGGGGACTTAATGTTTCAAATACAACAAGTTGGTCGATTTAAGGAAAAGGTTGCTCTGTAAGAAATTATACAGTAAAAAATGTATACACATATTTTCTGTACATATATACATATACATATTATAGATTCTATGCAGCCGAAATCGCTGTTGCCTTGTTTTATCTGCACGATAAAGGTATTATTTATAGGGACCTGAAATTAGACAATGTCTTATTAGATGGCGAAGGTCATGTAAAGATTGCAGATTTTGGTCTATGCAAGGAAGGTATCTTGAACGACGAAACTACTAAAACCTTTTGTGGAACTTCAAATTATATGGCACCAGAAGTGAGTAAAAGTGATAAATATGGCATAACTTCATATATCATTTCTGTAATGCATGCTCCGTTTTTTAGATTCTTCAATATCAACCGTATAACTGCTCCGTTGACTGGTGGTCATATGGTGTTCTACTATATGAAATGTTGGCTGGTCAATCACCATTTGAAGGAGATAATGACGAGTTAATTTTTAAGGCTATTAAGGAAAATAAGTGCACTTTCCCAAAACACTTTTCACAAGAAGCTAAGGATATATGCGGTGGAGTAAGTCGAATTAAAAAAGATATAATATTGTATAAATAAATAATTATAATGTATCTACGCGATATTCAGTTTCTTGCAAAGCGACCAGATAATCGCTTAGGTTCTGGGTCGAATGGTAAATATGACATAAGGACACATGCCTTCTTTAAAGATATTGATTGGGACAAAGTTTCTTCACGAGACATGGAACCACCAGTTAAACCAAAAATTGTTAGTCCTTTTAACGTTGAAACGTGATAGCATTTAAAAAATTAATACTTTACTTCTTTCAGAAACATCGAAAAGATATTGCAAACTTTGATAAACTCTTCACTACAGAAAAGACAGATTTGACCCCAACAGATAAGCTATTCATGATGAATTTGGATCAAAATGAATTTATTGGGTTTTCGTATTTAAACCCAGAGTTTATCACTATTTTGTGAATTAATCAAAATATATAATTATTTTATTATTATGTATGGACAATTCCTCTTTTAAAGAATCGGAAACTCACGGAAGGAAAAGGACGTTTATGTTTTGTTCATAGATTTTCTGTCTGTGAAAAAATTTGATTATGTATGATGATAATTATATTTTATGGAAATATATTCAGTTACCCTGCATACATGTATTCTTTGTATTCGATGCAATTATCTTCATTTAGTTTTAAAGAGACAAGAAGAAGACAGTGGAACGGATTTGAAAGAGCGGGCTGTGTGTGTTTTAAAACGTGAAAATCAATTGATCATTCCGTTATTTTTCTTTGTTAATATACTTCTTCTTCTTCAACAGTTCGGGGTGGACCTGGGCGTCCAATCTGGTTGAGGCTCTACTCCACTTGTATGCCCGATTCCAGTCCACGCTGTCCTCTTTTACGTTATCCCAATGGCTCTAATTCAAAGATCCGATGGCTTGGTCCGGAGCAGCGGTGTCCATACAATCTAAAAGACCTAGCCATCTTTAGCATTGTATCCAAAGACGCTTTAGCAGGTATACTCCGCCCATAAAGTTGAATTTTCTCCTCCAAATATCATCACCGCAAACAGGACCAAAAAACACAGGCAGAACTTTTCTCTCGAAAAGATTTAGAGCTTCCTCATTACCATTAAGGAACGTCCATGGGATGGGGTGATCAAACTTTTCTATAAAGCAAGCTTAGCCTTTTGAGAGAGAAATTTATTACTCAATTTCCACTGGAGCCTAAAGAGACAGCAATTGGCAAGACTGAATGCATTGTGTTAAATCATTAGTTTTTTCTGACAACTTGTACTTTTATTTACCTTGTTATGAACTGCCCATCGTAACATCTTCAACACTTGCCATTATTGCGAATTTTGCATTTTGTTTCTTAATCTTTATCCAATTTGTCATTTGGCATAGGTATGTGCACACGAGACAATGTTACTGATTGCTGAAGTGCACAGGTCAAGTTGACATACAGTCACTTTGTGGTGCTCCTGGATAACCCTCACAACCTTTGTGTGGTAAACCAATATATGTGGGGAAGTCTTCTGCCTGTGGGTTCAATAATGAGCCTGGAGTACCAGTCTGTGGTGGGCTGTGCGCTACGTAAACAATGTAAACTGCAGAGACAACGACATGCCTCGGATAAGGAAGGCTCAACTGTTAACAAACCTAGCAAACGAATCAATGATAATGATTTTCTGTTTTGAGTAATATGAGGTCCCTTAACAGGCCAAGACAATTCGGAGATTTGTGGAGGTCCTGGACTGTTTTAAAACCGACATCACCGCCATCCAGGAAGTGCAATGGAATAGGCTCGGCAAAAAAAATAATGAGAAAATGCGGATTTGTTGTTCGAGGCAAACTAAGGCAAAAAGTATTATATTATGATCTCCTAGAAAGAACGTACTTTTGACGTCCCAGCCATGAGACCAAGATCGGCTTAGGAGATTTCAAAGTTCAGCTTGGAGAGAAGAAAATCTTTGCTGAAGTCATCGGGAAACGCAACCTGCAGGACATCGCAATCGGAAACGGACTTAAGCTCTCTTCTACTTCGCCCCAGGGTGGTTCTTCTTTGGTGCTAGTACACGGTTCGCACATCTCAACATCCATAAAGGAATCTGGAGATTGCCTAATCAATCGACCGTGAATTAGATTGATCACATTGCAATCGATATTAGACACTCCCACAGTATTCTCGACGTTCGAACTTAACGAAGTTCCAACATCGACTTAGATTATACCCCTTGTTGCAACCAAGGAATCGATACCGCAATTAATGGCTGTGAACTTTGATGACCGAGTCTCAACGAAACTCGCTCAGAGTTAGAAGCTGATATCGATAGAGAAATAGAAATTTTGTCAAGAAGCCATAAAATAAGGTACCTATGTCTCATTTCACCACTTAAAAGGAACCCATGGTTTGAAGATCCGTGCAGGCAAGCATATGCAACTAAAAAAGACACTTAAAAGTCAACTCTGCAACGAACGACGAGAGCTGCTTTTGATCTCTACGAACAGAGACAAAGGGAAGAGAACCAGTTTCTCAGAAGAAAAAAGCAAGAGCATGATAAGCGCGCGTTCATAGAGATAAAAATGTGTAATGGCAGGAATAAAGTCCAAAAGTTCTACCGTAGGTAAAATAACTATCCGGTGGGCATAAAGATCAAACCGAAGCCTGCCAGAAAAAAGTGCACATATGATAATAGAATCGCAATGTGCGCTCCACTAGGTAGGAGATTCTTTTGACTACATTAACAATCGAGAAATCAGCCTTCTGAATATTACTTGCATGATCCTCTTTACCATACTTTGTTAGCACTGTTGGTTAACGACGAGACAGGTCCATATCAGTGTTAGGGCCAGAGAAGTATACAATAGACTCAAGAAACACAATTCGACAACCACCACCTATTTGTCGATTTCAACGCAGTATATAACAGAATGCTTTGGGACTACCTATACATTGTCACGTCTAGTTTTTGCATTCATAATAAACTCGTGGGGGGCATGGGCCTGTTCATGAGAGGTAACTTTGTTGATTGCGCTCCACAAGGCGAGCTGCCAACACTATCCTCGTTAGTGCACAGCTCAGGTTGACATACAGCCTCCCCACGGCGCCCCTGTATAGCCATCCCAACACCCGCTGTGTGATGAACCCCTCTGCCCGAGTGTTGAAATAATGGGTCTGGCCAGTCTATGTGGTGTGCGTGAGGGTAACTTCCTCACCACGTGCTGAGGCCCTTGACTGCTACAAGGCAGACATTACCGCCATCCAGGTGTTGCGATGGGATGGGCCTGGCATAAAAACGATGAAGAACTGCGATATTTACTGCAGCGATTGCTCTAGAGAGAGAAAGCAGCGCTTATTCGGATGCGGATTTATAGGCAAAAAGTCTTAAGCTACGATCCCGTCAGCGAACGCCTCATGACAATCCGAATCAAAGCTAAATCTGCATCAGCCTGATTTGCGCTCAAGCCCCGACACAGGAGACGGATGACAACAAGAAAGACCATATGATCTATGCCCCAGCTACGACACCAAGATCGTTCTAGGAGATTTCAACCCTCAGCTGGGAAAGGAGGACATCTTTATTGGAGTCATCGGTAAACACAGTCTGCACGACAACACATCCGGAAACGGATTAAGGCTGTAGGACTTCGCCTCGGGGCGGAACCTCTCTATGGCTAACACTCAGTTCATACACCTGGACATTCACAAAGGGTCCTGGCGATCTCCTGATCAATCAACCGTCAACCAGATTGACCATGTTGCGATCGACGTCATACACTCCTCCAGTATTCTCGATGTCCGAACCTTCCGAGGTGCAAAAACATTCACTCGGATTATCACCTTGTTGTAGCCAAGGTAAGAACCCGGATATCGAGAGAGCAACGCAGTCGAGAAAGGTCAAAACGGTTTGACGTCGAAAAGCTACAATCGCAACCGATTACTGGGAACTTTGCCGACCGAGTCTACCTGAAACTCGCTCAGAGTTCAACGCTGCCTGCACTAAACATAGAAGAAAACAGGAAACGTTGTCAAGAAGCCATAAAAGAAGCTGCCACTGATGTGCTGGGTTTCACGTCACCACCCAGAAGGAACCCATGGTTTGACGACGAGTGCAGGCAAGCGCATGCAGCCTACCAAGACGCCTATACGACGACGCTGCATCGAATAACGAGAGCTGATCGTGAGCTCTACGAACAGAGAAGAAGGGAAAAGCACCGGCTTATCAGAAGGAAAAAAAAGGAACATGAGAAGCGAGCGGTTGGGGAAATGGAAAGGTGTTATGGCAGGAATGAAGTCCGAAAGTTTTACCGAAAGATAAAACAGCTATCCGGCGGATACAAGGATCGCACCAAGACCTGCCGGGTTCAAAATGGACAACTCCTGGTATATTTGTAGTCTGTGCTGAAAATCTGGAAGGATTATTTCTGCAAACGCCTTAACGGCGATGACGGTCCAACTCCCGCTGTTATACAGAATGTTCCACTCAATTTTAACGATGATAGACAAGAATTCCGTCCCCCCGACTTAGACGAGGTGAAGATAGTAATATCCAAGCTGGATTCGAACGAAGCTGCTGGAGCGGACGGACTGTCCGCAAAATTACTTAAAGCAGCTGGAGATGACCTGGTTGGGCGCATGCACCTGCTCATTTGGAGGAAAGCATGCCCGATGAGTCGTCGTTTCCCCCGTTCAGAAGAAAGGAGAACCGTTTGACTGCGCCCACTACCGAGGGAATAGTCTCCTCAGCATCGCATGCAACATCCTCTTTGCCGTATTGTGTAAGTGTCTGAAACCGTTTGTCCATGAGCTGTTAGATTCCTATCAGTGTGGTTTTTGACCAGGGAAGTCTCTCACATCCAAATCGTCGATTTTAAGGCCGCATATGACAGTGTGCATTCCTACCAAACTCGTCAGATTGTGTAGGATGACGATGGAGAACTCTCGTTGCTCCGTCAAGGTCGGTAACGAACTCACCGAGACCTTCAATGTCAAAAAAGGTTTTAGACAAGGCAACGCACTGTCAAGTGACTTCTTCAACATCATCCTCGAGAAGATCGTGCGTAACTCACAAGTCAACACCAGAGGCACGATCTTCCAGAAGTCAGTTCAATTGCTAGCATACGCTGATGACATTGACGTAAATGAGGCGTTTGCTGGCATTGAAGCGAAAGCGGCTAAAATAGGTCTGGCTGTAAAAGAGGGCAAAACCAAGTACATGCTGTCATCAAGGAAGAACACACAACATCGACGTCTCGGACAGAATGTCACAGTAGGCAGCAGAAACTTCGAGGTAGTCAAGGACTTCGTCTACCTCGGCCCCGCGGTAAACTGGGATAACAACACCAGTACCGAAATCAAACGCAGAATCACTCTTGGAAATCGCTGTTTCTTGTGGCAATTGAGTAATAAAGCCCTCTCTCCAAGGACTAATCTCGATTTATAAAACAGCTTGATCATCCCAGTCCTACTTTATAGCGCGGGAATTCGGACTTTAGCAAAGGCGGATGAGGAAGCCCAAGTCTTTTCGAGAGAAATAGTTTTTGATGAGCCCTATGTGTTGTATAACGACATGTACCTTGTCAAGCGTCTTCGGATACAACGCTTAAGATGGTTAGGCCATGAAAAGCGTATAGACACCACTGCTCCGGCCCGAAAATTCTTCGATTCTGAGCCATTGGGACAACGCAACTAGACTAAAATGGCGCACACAAGTGGAGAAGGACCTGAAACAACTTGGAATGCGCAACTGGAGACAGCTGGCGAAAGATCGTGCTGGCTGGAGAGGCATGTTAGTTGAGGCCCAGGTCCCCCCTGGACTGTAGCGGCACAAGAAGTAAAAGAAGAAGAAGAAGAACTAAGCTCGTCAGATTGTGTAGGACGTCGATGGAGAACTCTTGCGCCTTCGTCGAGGTCTATAACAAACTTACCAAAACCACTAAGGAAGGACATATCGATTTCTCGGACAGATCGTCACAGGCAGATCAGGTGGCAAAGAACTTCGTTTGCCTCTGCTTCAAGGTAAAAAGATACAATCAGAATCGCTCTTGCCAATCGACTTAAACGCCGGTTAAGTAATAAGGTTGTCTCTCGAAAAGCTTTTGCTTCATAAAATAATATAATTAACGTCTAATTGGGAAGCCCTAAATCTGTCATTGTTTACTCACGTTTTAAAATACTTAAAAAAATCAATTGTTTATATTTAAATTAAAGCTGAATAAATATTGAACCGATTTGTTTTTATATAACTTACCTTGAATGTCACACTGTAAAATTTTGAAAGTTGGCTATGGTTGAAAGAGAAAAAATTGAAAATTGATAAAAAAAGCTACTTCATTTATTTTGCAATCGAGTTTTCTTTCAATATAGTAATAATAATTGTTGGCGCGACAGTCCACAGGGAGACCAGGGCCTAGCTTGCTCATCAACTGCTCGTGTTGTGCGCGCTACTGTTCTCTCACGAGTAGAAGGGACCTACAGTTTTTTGCCGACTCCGAACGGCGAAATTTGAGAAGCTTTCTTAGACAGTTACTACTCTTTGAGTGTTGTCAGCAGATCGAAAGAGGTGGTGCCTTGAAAAATTCGAAAAATTGTTGTTGAGCTGGGATTCGAACCTACACCCTTCGGCGTGTGAGCGTCGCACTCTACCCACTACGCCACGGCGGCCACTTTCTTTCAATATATAATTTATAATTTGTGCAAAAAGCAAATCAACTAAATAGAAACGTGGAAATGCTTAAGATCATTTAAGGAACGGTCGGAACCATTTGAAATAGTTTCTGGGGAAATTGAAATCGTGGGTAGAGTTCTTATTATTCCACTGTCAACTATTGGTAGAGGCTAACAATGACGAGTTAGAGAAACTGAATTACGGAATAAGTACTTCAGTGTTCATTCCACCATAATGTAATTACGTAGTATGGATTAAACACTTATATTTTTATCTTTAGATAAAGGGGATTTAATACGCAACAAGCATAGACAGCATACACATACATGTATATATGCACATAACCTGTACAACTATAACATATCCAACTATTTGCAATTCTTAGTTTTAAACATTTCTTTGTATATTTCAGTTACCTTGAACATCGACCTATATACATCGTAATAAAGAACTTTGAAAAAATGTACTTGCACGAAAACTTAACAGGCAGCAGAGGTTGGATCGTTTAGTGAATGTACAGTGTTGTTCCTTTTATTATTCTTGCAAATTTAAATCGCATTTCAAAGCGTCGTCGTTTAGTTTAATTATATCATCGATGCCAAATAGTTGTCGTCATTATCATCATTCTGATCCGCTCTGTTTATAAAAGGTTATTTCAGAAAAGAATTTGGCAAAAGGGACGATGATAGAAAATAATTTCATAGCCGCGACAAGCCAAATAATTAAATTGATACTGAAATCGAACCAAGCTGCTGGAGCGGAATGATTGTTCACGCAACTGATAGTAACTGAGTAACTGGTGATGCGCACACTTTTTTTTTGTTGGTGTTTTTTTAACTGTATATAATTGATGAATAAATCGCACTTCCGAAAGTTGATTTTCAACTTCCAGTCCTCGCAAAATCGCTGAATTTCGTCGATGTCATGCTGCATCAAGTTATTTATTACTTCAATTTTCGGGCCTGATCTGTATGGAACCAATAAAATCGTTAGTGAATATAGCGAAAAGGATCGATGAACCAACTGCTCCCCATATCAACTCATTTTTTATGTGAAATACTGTGGTGAATGTAATGTTGCCATTTTTCACAACAAACTTTTTACCCGTAACCATATCATAGATCATATACAGCAGTGTTTTGTCTATGCCTAGTCTGACTAAATTGAGGAAGAGACTTTCTTACCAAACGGTGTCGAACGCCTTTTTCATGTCTATCAGGCAAGCACCTGTGCATTGGTTCTTGTTCTTGTTCCACTGAATGTCGGATACCAAATTGGACGCTGCATGTATGGTGTCATGCCCCGCCCTAAAACCGAATTGGTTGTCCGGTATAATTTGACGTTCATCGATCCATTCCTTTATGGCTCTAATGACAATCTTTTCAAAAACCACAGAAGAAGAATTATAGACCGGAGATTTGTCGGGATTGAGGTATCTTTGTCCCTTTTCGGAATAGGCTTGCGGATATTCCGTAGAATTCACAAATATACCACATCAATATTCAATTAATTTGAACACCAAACTTTATTGTCCAGAAAGGTTACGTGACTAACTCTAACTCTAATACAAAGTCTCTAACTCTACCTAAAATCTAGTATAATTTCTTTGTATTTAATCTGTTATAATTTAAGAGTGCTGCCATTATACTCCACCCTTAAGAAAAGTCACTTTGTAAGCGGAATTTGAGTTTTCTTCCATATCGAGTTGTGTATTGGTGTCCTCTTCTGTCCGCTTTTGATCGTTATATATTATTATGTGTGCCGCCTTAAGCCGATCGATGGATATATTCTTTTGACTATTATTGATGTGTAAAGTGAAATATTTTGCTGCACGGCTTAAAACACGATATGGACCTTCGTATGATGTTTGAAGTGGCTTCCGAACATCTTCTTTGCCGGTGGATCTCAATCCCCGAAGAATGATGTGTTGTGCCATTTAATTGCTGCCTTGAGAGCGCGTTGCCAACGGTCAATTATGCTGTTGGATGCAAGGTGGTAAGGTGTCGTTCGTATGTGGTTGGCACCAATCGCGTAAGATCTCTGAACAATTGCGATTTGAATTGTCGGCCCTGATCTGTGGTGATCGGTTGTGGTACTCCAAGCCTTGGAAACCATTGTGAATATAGAGTGAAAGTAACATTTTCTGTGGTTATGTCCGTCATTGGATATGCCTCCGGCCAGCGCGTGTATCTGTCTATACAGGTCAGACAGTAACGATATCCATTTAAGGCTGGTAGCGTGCTTACGATGTCTACGTTGACATGCTCGAAACGGCTATTAGGAAGTGCAAACGATCCAACTGGTGATTTATTCTGCTGGTGTGTTTTTGATTTTTGGCACGTCAGACACGATTTCGCCCATCGTCGACAGTCAGCTTTCATCCCTGGCCAAACAAATCGCTCGGCAACCATCTTCACTGTCCTATTGATTCCAGGGTGACTCAACCCGTGGATGCTGGAAAAATCCAATTTCCGAGAGTTTTCGGTCAAGTACGGTCGCAAAGAACTTGTGGAAGAATCGCAGAAAACTTTTCGGTCTGTACCTGGAACGATAAAAGGCTTTAATTTAAGTGTTGTGTCAGATACTAACAGTTTCTGCAAACTCTCGTCTTGTGCCTTCGATAACTCTTTGTAGTCGATACCTGCTGGCACTTAGATTGCGTTAACACGTGAAAATGTATCGACAACAATATGCTCGCGTCCTGGGATATACTGAATGTTTGTAGTAAACTGACCAAGGAAATCCAAGTATCGTAGCTGCCTGGGTGACGATTTATTCAGTTTCTGTTTGAATGCAAATGACAAGGGTTTGTGATCGGTATATAATGTAAACGTACGAGCTTCCAGCATATGGCGAAAATGTTTTACCGCTTTAAAGGCGGCAAGTAACTCGCGGTCATATGTGCTGTATGTAGCTTGCGCGAGTGTTAACTTTTCTGAGCAGAATCCCAATGGTTCCCATGACCCAACGCTAGCTACTTGTTGCAAAGTCGCTCCTACAGCAGTCTGCGATGCGTCTACCATAAATCCCAATTGAGAATGTGATCGCCGAAATGCTACAAGTGTGGAATTTTCCAGGTCGTTTTTACAGTTTTTAAATGCTTCTTTGGCTTCGTCGCTCCATTCGATCGGAGTGTTGTCGTTTTTCTTGTTTCCTTTAATGAGCTGAAAAATTAGTTGTTGGTTTTCCGCAGCTTTTGTATAAATGGGCGATAAAAATTAACCATTGCCAAGAATTTACGTAGCTCATTAACAGTCCTTGGATGCGAGATTCTTTTCAGGGTCTCAACTCGTTCTGGTGGTGGTTGAGTCCCGTTTTGTTCGATCCTATATCCCAAAAAAGTTACGCTGGGCTGGGTCCGCACTTCGAGATGTTTATGACGAGTCCGTACTCTCGGAGCCTTTGGAACAATTGGGAAAGATGTTGCTCATGTTGGGCGAAAAGCTACTTCATTTATTTTGCAATCGAGTTTTCTTTCAATATAGTAATAATAATTGTTGGCGCGACAGTCCACAGGGAGACCAGGGCCTAGCTTGCTCATCAACTGCTCGTGTTGTGCGCGCTACTATTCTCTCACGAGTAGAAGGGACCTACAGTTTTTTGCCGACTCCGAACGGCGAAATTTGAGAAGCTTTCTTAGACAGTTACTACTCTTTGAGTGTTGTCAGCAGCTCGAAAGAGGTGGTGCCTTGAAAAATTCGAAAAATTGTTGTTGAGCTGGGATTCGAACCTACACCCTTCGGCGTGTGAGCGTCGCACTCTACCCACTACGCCACGGCGGCCACTTTCTTTCAATATATAATTTATAATTTGTGCAAAAAGCAAATCAACTAAATAGAAACGTGGAAATGCTTAAGATCATTTAAGGAACGGTCGGAACCATTTGAAATAGTTTCTGGGGAAATTGAAATCGTGGGTAGAGTTCTTATTATTCCACTGTCAACTATTGGTAGAGGCTAACAATGACGAGTTAGAGAAACTGAATTACGGAATAAGTACTTCAGTGTTCATTCCACCATAATGTAATTACGTAGTATGGATTAAACACTTATATTTTTATCTTTAGATATAGGGGATTTAATACGCAACAAGCATAGACAGCATACACATACATGTATATATGCACATAACTTGTACAACTATAACATATCCAACTATTTGCAATTCTTAGTTTTAAACATTTCTTTGTATATTTCAGTTACCTTGAACATCGACCTATATACATCGTAATAAAGAACTTTGAAAAAATGTACTTGCACGAAAACTTAACAGGCAGCAGAGGTTGGATCGTTTAGTGAATGTACAGTGTTGTTCCTTTTATTATTCTTGCAAATTTAAATCGCATTTCAAAGCGTCGTCGTTTAGTTTAATTATATCATCGATGCCAAATAGTTGTCGTCATTATCATCATTCTGATCCGCTCTGTTTATAAAAGGTTATTTCAGAAAAGAATTTGGCAAAAGGGACGATGATAGAAAATAATTTCATAGCCGCGACAAGCCAAATAATTAAATTGATACTGAAATCGAACCAAGCTGCTGGAGCGGAATGATTGTTCACGCAACTGATAGTAACTGAGTAACTGGTGATGCGCACACTTTTTTTTTGTTGGTGTTTTTTTTAACTGTATATAATTGATGAATAAATCGCACTTCCGAAAGTTGATTTTCAACTTCCAGTCCTCGCAAAATCGCTGAATTTCGTCGAAGTCATGCTGCATCAAGTTATTTATTACTTCAATTTTCGGGCCTGATCTGTATGGAACCAATAAAATCGTTAGTGAATATAGCGAAAAGGATCGATGAACCAACTGCTCCCCATATCAACTCATTTTTTATGTGAAATACTGTGGTGAATGTAATGTTGCCATTTTTCACAACAAACTTTTTACCTTTAACCATATCATAGATCATATACAGCAGTGTTTTGTCTATGCCTAGTCTGACTAAATTGAGGAAGAGACTTTCTTACCAAACGGTGTCGAACGCCTTTTTCATGTCTATCAGGCAGGCACCTGTGCATTGGTTCTTGTTCTTGTTCCACTGAATGTCGGATACCAAATTGGACGCTGCATGTATGGTGTCATGCCCCGCCCTAAAACCGAATTGGTTGTCCGGTATAATTTGACGTTCATCGATCCATTCCTTTATGGCTCTAATGACAATCTTTTCAAAAACCACAGAAGAAGAATTATAGACCGGAGATTTGTCGGGATTGAGGTATCTTTGTCCCTTTTCGGAATAGGCTTGCGGATATTCCGTAGAATTCACAAATATACCACATCAATATTCAATTAATTTGAACACCAAACTTTATTGTCCAGAAAGGTTACGTGACTAACTCTAACTCTAATACAAAGTCTCTAACTCTACCTAAAATCTAGTATAATTTCTTTGTATTTAATCTGTTATAATTTAAGAGTGCTGCCATTATACTCCACCCTTAAGAAAAGTCACTTTGTAAGCGGAATTTGAGTTTTCTTCCATATCGAGTTGTGTATTGGTGTCCTCTTCTGTCCGCTTTTGATCGTTATATATTATTATGTGTGCCGCCTTAAGCCGATCGATGGATATATTCTTTTGACTATTATTGATGTGTAAAGTGAAATATTTTGCTGCACGGCTTAAAACACGATATGGACCTTCGTATGATGTTTGAAGTGGCTTCCGAACATCTTCTTTGCCGGTGGATCTCAATCCCCGAAGAATGATGTGTTGTGCCATTTAATTGCTGCCTTGAGAGCGCGTTGCCAACGGTCAATTATGCTGTTGGATGCAAGGTGGTAAGGTGTCGTTCGTATGTGGTTGGCACCAATCGCGTAAGATCTCTGAACAATTGCGATTTGAATTGTCGGCCCTGATCTGTGGTGATCGGTTGTGGTACTCCAAGCCTTGGAAACCATTGTGAATATAGAGTGAAAGTAACATTTTCTGTGGTTATGTCCGTCATTGGATATGCCTCCGGCCAGCGCGTGTATCTGTCTATACAGGTCAGACAGTAACGATATCCATTTAAGGCTGGTAGCGTGCTTACGATGTCTACGTTGACATGCTCGAAACGGCTATTAGGAAGTGCAAACGATCCAACTGGTGATTTATTCTGCTGGTGTGTTTTTGATTTTTGGCACGTCAGACACGATTTCGCCCATCGTCGACAGTCAGCTTTCATCCCTGGCCAAACAAATCGCTCGGCAACCATCTTCACTGTCCTATTGATTCCAGGGTGACTCAACCCGTGGATGCTGGAAAAATCCAATTTCCGAGAGTTTTCGGTCAAGTACGGTCGCAAAGAACTTGTGGAAGAATCGCAGAAAACTTTTCGGTCTGTACCTGGAACGATAAAAGGCTTTAATTTAAGTGTTGTGTCAGATACTAACAGTTTCTGCAAACTCTCGTCTTGTGCCTTCGATAACTCTTTGTAGTCGATACCTGCTGGCACTTAGATTGCGTTAACACGTGAAAATGTATCGACAACAATATGCTCGCGTCCTGGGATATACTGAATGTTTGTAGTAAACTGACCAAGGAAATCCAAGTATCGTAGCTGCCTGGGTGACGATTTATTCAGTTTCTGTTTGAATGCAAATGACAAGGGTTTGTGATCGGTATATAATGTAAACGTACGAGCTTCCAGCATATGGCGAAAATGTTTTACCGCTTTAAAGGCGGCAAGTAACTCGCGGTCATATGTGCTGTATGTAGCTTGCGCGAGTGTTAACTTTTCTGAGCAGAATCCCAATGGTTCCCATGACCCAACGCTAGCTACTTGTTGCAAAGTCGCTCCTACAGCAGTCTGCGATGCGTCTACCATAAATCCCAATTGAGAATGTGATCGCCGAAATGCTACAAGTGTGGAATTTTCCAGGTCGTTTTTACAGTTTTTAAATGCTTCTTTGGCTTCGTCGCTCCATTCGATCGGAGTGTTGTCGTTTTTCTTGTTTCCTTTAATAAGCTGAAAAATTAGTTGTTGGTTTTCCGCAGCTTTTGTATAAATGGGCGATAAAAATTAACCATTGCCAAGAATTCACGTAGCTCATTAACAGTCCTTGGATGCGAGATTCTTTCCAGGGTCTCAACTCGTTCTGGTGGTGGTTGAGTCCCGTTTTGTTCGATCCTATATCCCAAAAAAGTTACGCTGGGCTGGGTCCGCACTTCGAGATGTTTATGACGAGTCCGTACTCTCGGAGCCTTTGGAACAATTGGGAAAGATGTTGCTCATGTTGGGCGATGTTTTCGGATCCAACCAAGATGTCATCTATGTACGCATTTGCGAAATTAAAGTCTTTAAGCACTTCATCCATGAAACGCTGGAAGGTCTGTCCAACATTTCTCAATCCGAATACCATTCGAAGAAATTCGAACATGGTATTTATCGATAGCCGTTTTCTGGTTGACATGTCTCTCAACCGGTATTTGGTGATATGCCTTTTTAAGGTCTATAATCGGGAAAATCTTCTTCCCTTGCAACGAATGTGTATTGTCGTGGAAGGCTGGCAAATTTCTTGTGCCATCATTGAACGGAATTCTGTTTTTGCTGCTTCCAGCTTTTCCGATGATAGGCGCCGTGGATGATTAAATAGTGGTAGTCCTTTTGTGACGATGTGGTGGGTTACTTGACGTCGTGGATCAGTCGGTGCCAAAGAACTGCGTGTGATGCCCCTGAACCCGTGTGGTAATTTCTGGAAAGGCAAAGATTTATCAACGGTTCACAGGTTAATAACTTCGCATCTTATCGTTGCTATATTGCAGCAAGAAGAACGTTTCATCTGACAATCGAGGAGTTTTTTGTTTCTGATGTTCACTTGCAGGTTAAAGTGTTGTAGAAAATCGGCACCAAGAATCAGTTGGGCGACGTCAGCAATTATTAATAACCATCGAAACAGGCGTGTGAGTCCAAAATTTTATGTGAGTAATTTTTGTCCGAAAGTTTTGATTGGCGTTTTGTTTACTGCGTACAGGAAATTTCGTTTGTCTGGTTGATTTCGTTGTCGTCGGATAGGTGGTATGACGGATATACCAGCACCGGTGTAAACAAGAAATTTTAAATTGGAGTTAGTGTCAGTAATAAATAGTCGGCGGTTTCTACTGAGCACTCTGTCCTTAACCGCCATATGTGACAGAGACTTCAGTTTTCCGATTGGTGAGTGCACGGTGGACGACATTTTCGAGCTGCATCCCCATATTTTCTGTGATACCAGCATATGTAGTATGTATATGTCGGCTGTAGCAGAAGTAGTATGGCGATGAGTTGACCTTGAGCGTGTGGCGTGGCAATGTTGCTTTTATTACCGACAACTGGCGCGATAATTCCTCTACTTGCAGTTCTAAGGAATTGTTTCGGGTTAACGTTGCGACTGCGTAACATTCCGATATTTGGGAACAGTCGCTTACTTCCACTATTTTGTCTGCTAACGTGGCCATCTACTGTAAGCTTTCGCTTCTGATGGAAATTATGATACGAATATTAGATGGTAATCGTTGTAGCCAGATTGATTTCAACATTTCCTCATTCATATTTGTGTGCAGATATGTGTGGGATGGACGCATATCGTCAAGTTCCACCTCCTGGAGTAGTTTTTTAATACGTTTCTGCTCGGAATCTGCGAACTGTTCGATTATCCTTTCTTTTAATGTACATATTTGATGGGGGTGGGTTGAGTATTATATCAGATATGTATGATAGCACGTTGCTCTCAATCACTGCAACCACAGTATGGTATTTCGTTTCATCTTTTGAGATACCGCCGGCAAAGAATTGCATTTCCTTGATTGGCCATGATTTTTAGATTAAGATGAGATTTAGATTACGATGAGATCAGAAAATTAATTATATTTTTATATCTTCACCGTCGGCGTTACCATTTATGTGGATATTCCGTAGAATTCAGCTCTAATCTGATAGTCGTGGGGTGCACATCATAAAGAACATTAATTTATTAGTCTGCAATATGAATTGCTCAGTCTGTTTCAAAAAAATCAATCGCAATTGTACGACCAAAATTAATTGCGATGATTGCAAAAAAATTTTCATTACGCGTGTGTTAATTTATCAAATGAAGATGCTGACTTTTTTAAAATCAGCGAAAAGCCTGTTCGTTGCGACAAGTGTGCAACTTTGCGTTGTCGCTCTCTCCACTTGCCAGTGTCGGTTCCACTCACTCTGCAAAATAACAGTGCACATGCTTCGCCTAATATCAGTGATCTGCACAATCTGCCAACAGCTGTCACCGAAATAAACAGTGAAGTTCAATGCACCTTGCAGATGATTTGTGCCAAGCTGTCAAAATTGGAAGAAACAAACCAGCAGTTTCTACTCCAATTAAATCAGATGAGTACCGAAAATGCAGAGCTGAGAGCGAGAGTTAAAAACTTGGAGAGTAAGCTGAATTGGCAAAAACAACAGCTTCTGAGTAATTCTCTCGAAATTGTTAGTGTGTCTGAAGTCAAGATTCCAATGCGCTGAAGACGGCACAACAGATTTTCTCCAAAGCCTTGGGGATCGATGTACCAGACACTGAAATTGAAAATTGCTTCGTAAAAAAAGTAAAATCAAAATCTTCTTCTTCGGAGAAATCTATCATCAGTGTTAAATTTGCTGATCGCTCTACAAAGCAGCGAATAATGAGCACAAAAAGAAAAAAAATGCTCTCAACAGACACTTCCCCATCATCAACATCAGGAGTGATAACAGGAGCAGCTGTGGTAGTACTATTTAGCGGTACTATTTACATTAATGAATCTCTTACGAAGTTCACGCAAACTCTCTTCATGAAAGTGAAGGCGGCTATGAAACAGATAGGTGGAAAATATGTATGGTTTAGCAACAATCAAATTCTAGTAATTAAAGTTGAGGTAGTAAAAGTAACTTCCATTAAATCTTTTAATGATCTTGACCTGATTTAATGAATTTTTCTGATGTATTAAATGAATTTCCCTCCCTCAGTCTTAATAATAGTTTTATATTGGATAATGTTGCTTTAGTTGATTCTTTTTCTAAAGATAAAATTTTTATTGTACACAAGAATATTAGAAGCCTAAGAAAAAACTTTTCTTTTCTTGTTATTCATCTTGATTCTTTTGCTAGTCTTCCATATATTATTTTTGTGTCTGAAATCTGCATTTATGAATTTTAATAAAATGATTATAATATCTGGTTTCAATTTTTTTATCTCCAAACGAATGGAAATTACCCTGCAGGCGGAGTTGGTTGTTTCGTGAAGGACTGTCATTTAGTACGTGAATTTTTGCATATTAATTTTGTTAGTGCTGATGTCTTAAAAATCTGTGTTGAAATAAACCATGTACTGTATGATTTTATATGTGTCTATAGATTGCATATGTTCAACGCTGATAACTTTATTAATGAATTTTCATATTTTTTAACATCGGAAAACTTTAAAAACCTTATTATATTGGGTGATTTCAATATTAACATTTTAACATCTAATGACACTATTTCTAATTTCTTATCATTGTTTGATTTTAATGGACTTATTTGTTTTATAAATGACTCTACAAGGCCTGCATCGGCAACCTGCCTAGATCACATCTTTGCTCGTTTTTCTAATACTGGGATTAATGATTGTATTAAATGTATATTTGATCTTAAAATAACTGATCACTGTATGACAGGTTTACTAATCCCTAGATCCTCATTGACTAGACCTTTTAATCCACCAGAAATAATGACTAAAATTAACTTCAAGGAACTAAGTCGATCTTTATGCTTTCAGTCTTGGAATGATGTGTACTCCTGTAGTAAATCTTCTACCTCTTACTCAAATTTTATTAACATTCTCTACAACCACATCATTTCATGTTCTTTTCCTTCGCGCCTAAGAAAACATAATGTAAGACTTAAACCTATACGATTATTAAACAAAGTCAAAACGAAAAATAGACTCAGATTGAAGTGCAATAAACATCCTAACAATCAATGGCTTAAAAGTATATAAATATGTTATGTGTTTTTTTGAAAAAGGAAATAGCTACTATACTAACCTTTTATGTTCTGCACGTGGTAGTTTAAAAAATGTATGGCGGATAGTTAATAGCATGCTGAATAAGTCCTCTGTCTATAAATCTCCAACTTTCTTACGTGTCAATAATTCTGATGTGTGTGACAAAATTTCATCAAGGAAGGACACACAACATCGACGTCTCGGACGGAGCGTCACATTAGGCAGCAGAAACTTCGAGGTAGTCAAGGACTTCGTCTATCTCGCCATGTAGAGCGTATGGAAACCACTGTTCCGGCCCGAAAAGTCTTTGAATCCGTGTCATTGGGACAAAGCAACAGAGGACGACCTAGACTAAAGTGGCGCACACAAGTGGAGAAGGACCTCAACCAACTTGGAGTGCGCAACTGGAGACAGGTGGCGAAAGATCGTGCTGGCTGGAGAGACATGTTGGTTGAGGCCCAGGTCCACCACGGACTGTAGCGCCACAAGAAGAAGAAGAAGAAGAAGTGTGACAAAATTGCCATTGCTGATGCGTTTAATTTCTATTTTACTAATATTGCTAACAGTTTTCAGTCAAGTAATGTATCTTCAAATTGTCGTTCATGTGTATCCTTATGTGAGCGTTCGGAGTAGTAGCTTAATAGTAGTTTTGTCTTTCAGACTATTTCACCCCTTGAAGTTTTAAAAAGTATTGGTAGTTTATCCAACTCTAAATCAAATGGACCTGATGGTATATCGAATTTTGTAATTAAAAAAAATCGATGTGTGTTGGATGGTGTTTTCCCTGATGAGCTTAAATGTGCTGAAGTTATTCCCCTACATAAAAAAGATTCTACTTCTGAAATTGGAAATTATAGACTCATCTCGATCCTTTCGATATTTAGCAAAATTTTTGAAAAGCTAATGAAAAATAGAATTATGAATTTCTTAGAAAAAAATAGTTTCTTTAATAAGGCGCAGTATGGTTTTTTAAAAGGTAAATCGACGGAAGATGGTCTCTTGAAGTGTTGCACTCAATTCATGTCTCACATTGATTGTAAAAAATGTACTGCTGGAAATTTATTGACCTAACCAAAACACTTGCCATGGTAAACCACCATATTCTTTTGAGAAAACTAGAAAAAGCAGGATTTCGTGGCTTTATTCTAGAATGGTTAACTTCCTATCTCATAAACAGATCCCAAAAAGTTAAATTAGATGATATAAGAGTGAAATTGGATACTATAACCTAGGTGTCTCTCAAGGTTGGGTGCTAGGGCCAATTTAATTCCTGATTTATATCAATTCTCTTTTTGCTCTACCTTTTAAGGGTGCACCGACTGCTTTTGCTGATAACATTGGCTTTACATATGGCCTGAATAATCCTTTAGACTTGGTATGTGTCATAAATTGAGACCTTTATGTACTGTGACTATGGTTTTGCGGACACATAATAATAATTAGCTCTAAAACTAAAATAATGTTCTTCAGTCTATCATCTTCATATCTGTCTGATGCTAATTTTTATTTCCATTCCCCTGACTGTAACAAATACAAGTTTATTCAAAACTGCATTTGTTCACCTCGATCCTTGTCTCCCTCCTATTGTCATAATCAAGTCTGTAGTGCTAAATGTTTTTTAATTGAGAGTGTTTCTGAATTTAAATATTTGGGTATAATAAGTGACTCTACCATAAACTCAGTTGTACAAATCACATTAATATGTTGAAAACTTATTTCCGTTGTACTCTTCGCCATTTTTATTATCTGAGCAAAATTTGTTCCACCAAACTTTTAAAGACATTTTATTATGGCATCTTTCAATCTAAGTTACAATATGGTATTGCCTGTTGTGGAGGTGTGTATCGGAAAAGATACCAACCGCTGTTGATTATACAAACGTATGTCATACGAAAGATATGCCTTAAAACTTATAGACATCCGAGTTATCCATTATTCTGTTTATTGAATATTCTTCCTGTTCATCATTTGTATTGCTTAAAAGTGTTAAAATTGTTCTTTTTAATGTCCGGTAACCTTACTTCTCCTCTAATTTCACTTTACAATTTTCGTATTGACCATTTAAATATCATGTCAGTACCAACTTTCCGCACCACTGCTTACCGAAATGTTTATTCTGTTTTATCATATCGTTTACTTAATGTATTACCGCAGGCTATATCATTAACATTAATAATAATTGTTGGCGCTACAGTCCAAAGGGGGACCAGGGCCTAGCTTGCTCATCAACTACTCGTGTTGTGCGCGCTACTGTTCTCTCACAGGTAAAAGGGACTCCGACTCCGAACGTCGAAATTTGAGAAGCTTTTTTACACAGTTATTACTCTTTGAGTTTTGTCAGCAGCTCGAAACAGGTGGTGCCGTGAAAAATTGGAAAAATTGGTGTTGAACTGGGAATCGAACCTAGATCCTTCGGCGTGTGAGCGTCGCACTCTACCCACTACGCCACGGCGGCCACGATCGTTAACATTATCTGGAATAGTTATCACCCTTGATATTGATAGTCTCGAATCTCTTTTTTATAATATTCGAGTTTAGCTTGCTCTATATCCACTTAGTTAAAAAAATTGTGTTTTTTCTCTCCTTTCTTGAATTGTTACCGCCTATTAATTTACACTCTCTTATAGTTTCTCTTATTTATAGTTCTTCTTTATAGTTTTATTTTTGAATTGTATTCCCTACCCCTTGATTTTTTATTAGTTTATTAAGTAATTGAAGTGTCATTCGACTCTATTTATATTCATTCTTAAATACAGAGAGCCACTATTATTTTCTTATAATATTATATAAATATACCACATCAACATTAAATTAATTTGAACACCAAACTTTATTGTCCAGAAACTAGACTAATCCTAACTCTAATACTAACACTCTAATTCTATCTAAAAATCTAGTACCATTTCTTTGTATTTAATCTGTTATAATTTAAGAGTGCTGCCGCAGTCTGTACCACAGCTGTTTTCCAATGCGCTGGGTAATATGCATTACTCAGTGCACTGTTGAACAGGGTTCGGTATCCCATCGATTCCTACTTGTTCTTCCTCAGTGAATTAAAGATACCCTGGAATTCATCCTCTGAAATAAGTATGGAATTGTTTCCATGTTGGTGAAACCAGGATTCTCGGATCGCCATAGACTTATCTCGGTACTTAGTTGGAACTGGTTAAGCTTGGCTCTGTCTTCCAAGTCGTGATTTGGACAAAGAGGTTCATTGACCGTGTACACTTCCTGGAAAACAGCTCCGATTACTTTCACCTTCTCCTGAGGGTCTTCAACTATAAAGAAGTCGTCGTCAAGTACTGCCCCATCTGGGTCGATATCTACTGTTCTTAGTAAGTTGGCGTTCTCTGTCGTTCTGTTGAGTCGGACAGTTTGCATGCCGTTTAAACCTTTCCTCCGGAAGACTCTATTTACTTGTGGGATCATGTTCGGGTTGCTGGACCTTACAGCCCGAATATTTTTCCCCCAGTACAAGTTTACAGCTAGTCTATATTGTTGGCGAAGTAATATCTGAACTAGCCTGATGTGCGACTACAACGACTGTATTTCATAATTTTGCGAATCTGTAAACCGTCTGTAGATGTCACCAACATTATTTGGTGTCATCATAAGAAAAGTCTTTTTCATAGTTTGTTTAATGTTATCACGCATTTGTATGGGGTACCTGTCAACCTCTTCGTTTGTCAAGTTTCTGTTATTTGGCTTAAAGATTGCACTCGAACGAAGTTCTCTAGTTAAAACTTTAGAGAAACATGGCCAACGTGCCTTATTATAGTTACAAGTATAAGGAAAATAAAACACTAATTATTAAAGAAAAAGTAAAAAAAGTTTATTCAAAGTATTGGCCGTTATTTTTTACATATTTTGATCACCTTTCTGGCAATTTATGAATACCACGCCAATAAAATTGTTCATCTTTTGAAGCAAACCAATCAGACACCCAATTTTCGACCTCCTCGTAGGAATCAAAGTGCTGCCAAGCCAATGCGTGTCCCATCGATGAAAACAAATGGTAGTCAGAAGGAGCCAAGTCTGGTGATTACGGCGGGTGGGGAAGCTGCCAGCCAAGTGTTTTGATTGTATCCTGAACCGGTTTTGCTTTATGTGCAGGTGCATTGTCATGGAGCAAAATTACCTTGGCGTGTCTTCTGGCCCATTCTGGTCGTTTCTCGATCAATGTATTTGTTTTAGTTGAACTCGATTACTAAAATATTAACTGACCCCTTACCACGGGTGGGAGGAAGTCATTTTCTGACTGAGATGTATTCACAGTCCTCTATTTGTGTCCTCTTGCATGGTTTAGGTTCAGCTGAATTGATGATTATTTGCGTCCTCGTACATGGTTCACGTTCAGCTGGTTTGATGGTGATAGTCCGTCCTCTAATCTTCAACACTGTGAAGAAAACAAGTACCATTAATAGTAATGTCGTAATACACCCGACCATCGTGTAGTGTTGAATTTTTTGCTTTCTCAACTCCAGATGCACCTTTTCCTGACTTCGTTGTGTCTCGAGGGCGTGTTCTATCTTACCAATATCCTTAAAGATATCATATGTGAAATTCGTCAACTGCTGCGATATGTTATTTGTTGGCAGAAACGAAAATTCTAATCGGCTGGATAGCGTACGTTTTCAAGCGATGATCATAATCATGCAGTTTTTTGTAAGTTTACAATCCCATTGCCGTGCAATGATATCTGACTTTTTCTTGCCCGCAGATAACGTCTATACTCCTATGACTGGGTATGCTGAAAATCCACGTGTTGGGATGGTCCATCTCGATCCAATAGGCTCTGGCAGGACTTGTGTGTGTTGTGCATGAGGGCGACAGCAAATTGTTGTGTTGAAGAATGCTCATCTCGCATGCACTAACAGAAGAGCCGTATGTGTAAATTGGATGTAGAAGATTGCACCAATATTTTCCAGCTGATCTTTGCTTACAGTATCAGTCGCCTTGAAAACTGACTGATCAGATAGTGTGACGAAGGCACTAGGTATGTGAAGTTTCCGTTGTGCCAGGTTGGCACTGATATCACCTTGAAGACCTTAAACTTCTCATTAAACAATAATGGAATGTTAATTTCGATGATTATGTTCTTATTTGTATTTTGGATGTAGGTCCTTGTATAGTTGAAGGATGGATTTATGACGTCGTTCTCCCGGTATCATAAGCGTTCGAGGTATATTCTCGCGTATACGAATTAGTTCGTTCTTCAACTGTTTAGCGCTGAGGATGAAAGGAAGCATTCTCCCTTGATGTGTTGATAGAACAACATCCAATAAGATGCTTTGAGTGTTTCGGTAGTTAATCATCATTAACATTGCATTCATGGCTGTGGAGGTAAACATTTTGAATGTGTTGTACATATCGGACAAGTTGTTTATTGTAGCCGCGAGAGATGTAAGTTGCTTCTGGTTAGAATCGTGATCCTGTTTAAAGATGTTGATGGAGAGTAGCTGTAGTATGTGCTTTTCGTTAATTTGCACATTCTCAATTGTTTGCTTGTAATTTTGAGCAAATCGTTGATCAAGTACTCCAAACAGCTCGTTTGCCACAGTTCCCATGAAGTCAAACGGCGATCGCTTATTCCTTCCTAGAACGTTGGTTGCGTGCAGAAGTACATTATTGTTCAGTTCTAGTTGCTGTAACTGTAGATGGAATTGGGCTAAGGTATTGTCGCACAACAGTGTAACGCTGTCTGTTGTATTGCCCGCACAAATCTCTGTCATACGTCTTACGCATTCTTTGTAAGTGTAAAATTCGGTCCAGTAGTTTGGTCTTCCATGAACTTGCAATCATGTTAGCACGACCAACGTCCTCAAAATATATTCCAGGCTGATTATTAAACTGTGTGGTTTCCAAAGATACAGCAGCAATCAAGCTTATACTCGTAAGAGCTAGGAGTAACCAACATATAAAAGTCGAGTTGATATTTCGGTTACCCTGCCTTATACGTTGCTTCGTGCTGTCCTTTCCGCGACGTTTGTGATTCCAAGATTGATTTGCAATGGTGGATCGACGTTCAGATTGATTTCTGCTTCTGTATTCTCAATAGGTAAGGGACACAATTTGGTGATTGGCCTCTTAAGATGTTTTTGGTTGCTAAATATCGTGGCTGTACGAACTTCGTTATTTTTACCAGGGTGTACTTCTGTAACTTTGCCCATCATCCATGTAGTTGGTGGAAATCTCTCTTCCTTTACTAATGCAATATCACCGATCTTGATGTTGGACTCTTTTCTCTTTCACTTAGTTCGTTGTGGCAATTGTGAAAGATACTCGGATGACCAAATTTTCCAGAAGTCCTGGGTCATCTTCTGAACTAGTAACCAAAGCGACCGGTGCGTTCTTGATTTATCTACCAGTTGTTCCGGAATCCCATTAAGTGAGCTTCCAATGAGAAAATTTCCTGGCGTTAGTATAAGCATTTCGTCGATGTCATTGTTGATGACTGTCAGAGGCCGAGAATTCAGACACGCTTCTATCGGGGATAGTAAAGTAGACATTTCTTCATAGGTCATGTTAGTGTCTCCGATTATGCGTTTCAACTGGTATTTTGGTATTTTGCAGGTTCCCACAGACCACCGAAGTGTGGAGATGCGGGAGTGATGAAATGCCACTGAATTCCATCTATCACGTGCTTTCTGGCTGCATCTTCTACTGACTGCCTTATGATGGCCTTCATATGATTTTGAATCTCCTTATTGCCTCCAATAAATGTTGTACCGTTGTCACTATAGAAGTTTGAACACATTCCTCTTCTTGAGGTAACCCTATTGCTTAGTTGTTCTATGTCCTCGACCTTTGGAAATGAGTTTTTGTTCCAGCATAATCAACTCCGATACTAGTGAATGGTTGAGATGGGGTAACTCGGGGTGATGGTAGCATTCCCATTAATTGACTTCTGCCTTTCGCAGTGAACGGATAACATCTCACGCAATTGTGAATAACCTGACGTATTATGCGTTTTCCTTGAATAATTCAGTATGATTGCCGTAATGTTGACAACACTAGATGAAGACCTCCATGTAGGGTACGCTTATGCACATGTTCGACTAATAATTTTGTAAACCTCTCATTATGAGGCAAAATGTATGGGTGTATTTCAGCATCTGATATTTTGGCGTGTTCCAAACGTACTCCCACAACGAGAATATTGTCCTTATCTAGATAAGGATTTAATGATAGCAGTTTACTTTTTCTGCTAATAGATCTTCCAGTTTTTAATTGTGATATCTCTTAAGAAAAAGCTTTTTCTTGAACTGAGCGTATGATGGCTTTTCGGGCGTTTTCGAGTTCGCTTGCAGTCAAGTCTTTAAATTGCTTTGATTCTTGTGTCTGACAATTCATGACAATCTTTTGCAGTAGGCGATTACTCGGAGAAGTCTGGGATAGCTTAAAAGTCTTTCAGTTATGTCGATATTAGTGTGAATAGCAATATTCAACACTTGCTTTTCTTCAGAAATTCTTACATAGTGTACATGTTGTTGCGGCCAGTTTATGGAATCAAGTTGTAGCCATTCGGGACCTTTTTACCATAATTTGTTATCTTTCATCTTTCTTGGTAAACATCCTCTGGAAGCGGGAGTGATGAAATGCCACTGAATTCCATCTATCACGTGCTTTCTGGCTGCATCTTCTACTGACTGCCTTATGATGGCCTTCATATGATTTTGAATCTCCTTATTGCCTCCAATAAATGTTGTACCGTTGTCACTATAGAAGTTTGAACACATTCCTCTTCTTGAGGTAACCCTATTGCTTAGTTGTTCTATGTCCTCGACCTTTGGAAATGAGTTTTTGTTCCAGCATAATCAACTCCGATACTAGTGAATGGTTGAGATGGGGTAACTCGGGGTGATGGTAGCATTCCCATTAATTGACTTCTGCCTTTCGCAGTGAACGGATAACATCTCACGCAATTGTGAATAACCTGACGTATTATGCGTTTTCCTTGAATAATTCAGTATGATTGCCGTAATGTTGACAACACTAGATGAAGACCTCCATGTAGGGTACGCTTATGCACATGTTCGACTAATAATTTTGTAAACCTCTCATTATGAGGCAAAATGTATGGGTGTATTTCAGCATCTGATATTTTGGCGTGTTCCAAACGTACTCCCACAACGAGAATATTGTCCTTATCTAGATAAGGATTTAATGATAGCAGTTTACTTTTTCTGCTAATAGATCTTCCAGTTTTTAATTGTGATATCTCTTAAGAAAAAGCTTTTTCTTGAACTGAGCGTATGATGGCTTTTCGGGCGTTTTCGAGTTCGCTTGCAGTCAAGTCTTTAAATTGCTTTGATTCTTGTGTCTGACAATTCATGACAATCTTTTGCAGTAGGCGATTACTCGGAGAAGTCTGGGATAGCTTAAAAGTCTTTCAGTTATGTCGATATTAGTGTGAATAGCAATATTCAACACTTGCTTTTCTTCAGAAATTCTTACATAGTGTACATGTTGTTGCGGCCAGTTTATGGAATCAAGTTGTAGCCATTCGGGACCTTTTTACCATAATTTGTTATCTTTCATCTTTCTTGGTAAACATCCTCTGGAAGCTGCATCTGCAAGGTTGTCAGATGAACTCCATGAGGTTTGTTTAGTCGCTTGTTGTATGCCCGATGGGCATTTTTGAATCCATGCCAAAACGATTGTGGAACCACTGCAAGCGAAGACCTTACCTACTCGAGAGCCAAATATTTTCATGATGTCTGCCATTGTTTTGGCTAGGAGGTGTGCTCCACAAAGCTCTAATTTTGGAAGTGTAATTTTTATCCGAATCGGTGCCACCTTTGTTCTTGCCATCAGAAGCGTGGTAAAGTACGTACCATTCGCAAGGGTTACTCTTGAATACACATCTGCTGCATACGCTGTTTCCAATGAATCGCAGAATCCATGAAGTTCAAATTTTATGTTCTGTTTGACTTTCATCCATCTTGGCATTCGCAGGTCCTCTAATGCAATAAGTCCATCCTTGAGTTTCTGCCATCGGTTTCTTAGCTCTGCTGATAAAGGTTCATCCCATTCGAAATCTGATTTCGAAATATCCTGCATGAGAATTTGAGCACTCACTGTTACTGGTGCTAGCCATCCCAGGGGATCATAAAGTGTGGCTATTTCGGTTCTTCTTTCACTGCAGGTTTGTCGATGTTTACCTTGAACTGGAAACTGTTTAATGCAGGATTCTAATGAAATTCCAACTTCTTTATAGTTTCTAGTTCCAGGATCTTCATTTTATTCTAAGCTTGCAATTGGAATATTATCAAGTAATCTGCTGTCGTTTGCGGCCCATTTTCTGAGGTGAAATCCTGTTCTTTCCAGCATCTTCACAAGTTGTTCCTGTGCTTCTTTACATTCAGTTATGGTGTCTCGTCCGGACAGCACATCATCCACATAAAAGTCATGTTTTACTATCTCCGACGCCACTGTATAATTTATATGCTCATCAGTTGCTAATTGTTGTAGGGTATTGACTGCGAGGTACGGTGCAGCTGCTGTTCCATAGGTTACTGTTGTGAGCCTATATTCCTTGATCAGCTCCTTGTCTGAATTTCGCCAAAGAATTCTTTGAAAATCTTGATGGTTTTGGTGAATTTGAACTTGACGGTTCATTTTTTCAATGTCAGCTGTGAATACATACATAATTATGAAGTCGCCATTGGATTAGAATTGTTCGCAGATCGTTATGCAGCTTGGGGCTCACCAGCATTAGTTGGTTCAAGCTTATACCGGTTGTGGTTTTGGCCGATGCATCAAACATGACGCGTAGTTTCGTCGTGGTGCTATCTGGCTTGTGAACTACATGGTGTGACATGTGATAAACATTACGCTTGGTAGTAGGTGTGACTTCAACCATGTGTTCAAGATCTAGAAACTCATTTATAATCTTCGTGTTTTCACCTTTTTTATCAGTGCTAAATTTGTTTTTCAGCTGACGGAGTCTAGCGATTGCCCTGTTTTTGAATTCACCTAGTTCGGAGCTTTGTAACAACTCTTTGTTGAATGGTATGGTAACGACATATCGTCCACTTTCATTTCTGTAATATGTATTGTTATATATATGTTTACACTCTTTCTCTGCTTTCGTCCAATGGTTGCGGTCTTGGACTTCTTCTATTTCTCAGAATTTCTCCAGTTCTTTGTCGATAGATGTTTGAACAACCATTCCAGTGATATTTACGCCGCAAGTTTTTTGGGTAGATGTTCGGTCTGTTATGAGCCAGCCTAGATAAGAGTTTTGAGCTATAGGGAATCCCCCTATGCCCTTTCGGACTCCTTCCAGTATAAGTACTCCATATACGTCGGCGCCCATTATTATGTCAATTACACCTGGAGCATTGTAGTTTGGATCAGCTAGAGTAAGATCCTTAAACTCTTTTGTTGTTAGGTAATTAGTTTTTTCGGCTGGTAACAATCTCGTCAGTTTTGGCAAGACGAGAGCTTGTACCTCCGTTTTGAAATCCGATGCTACTCTTGGGAGTATGAGAAAGTTGACCTTGCTGCGGGCTATTCCTGCATCTGTTGCTCCTAGTACACTCACTGGTACGAACACCTATTCCTTAAAGAGCCTCAGTGATTAGGCTACCTCTTCTGTAACCAAAATAGCCTGTGAGCCTGGATCAATAAACGCTCTTATCTGTCTGGGCTCTCCGTTATTGTTATCGCTGTTGCCAATAGAACGCTCTGCCCATGATCGGCATGATTCATCTGCGGTTGCATTCCAACGTGTTCTGCTCGTGCTTGTTCTGGTCGAATTGGATTGTTTTGTCGTCTGTCGAACCTTTCGATGTGCAGAAGCGTGCTTTTTGTTGTTGTTTGCATAATTTTTTACTTAGACATGTACTTTATTTATCATGTCGTAAACAATTAATACAGTGTTTTGCTACTTTCACTTGTTCATACCTCTCCATGGGTGTCAAGCTCATGAATTTATTGCACGAGTAGATATTATGACCACCCTTGCAAATTATGCAGTTAGCTGATGTTGCGAGATGGTAGTTGCGGACGGAATTTTTTGGTTCATCTCTTGGTGCCGTGATGATGATAGAACTTCCAATGCGCGGTATCGTCTTGTGAGGAACTCAAATAGAGCTTCTTGTGTTGGTATCTTCTTTGGATTTTGTATAGTTTGCTCGAATAGATTCCTAGCCTCTGGATATTAAGTTTCTACGATTAAATGTACTATTACCGGTCCCCATGATGAATTATCGTATCCCATGTTTTTCAACGCAGAGAGCCCTTCCTTATTGGTGTCCATTATCTGTTTTATATGGTTTGCTGATGGTTGGTTTCCTGTACAATTTGGCTTAAACATTCGATCAAGATGTATCGTTATAGTTTTTCGCTCATTATCGTACCGCAACTTTAACGTTTCCTTTGTGAAATGCTGTATAATCTGATGTGGCTCTCCTTTTAAATGGGTTTTTAAATACTCCATTTTGCTGTTATGCCCAAAGTAGTCATGTCGTGAATTAAAGTGGTAAAAATGTAACAGAACTATTGCCATTCCAGATGATTTCCCTTGAAAATGGGGATTTTAAGCTGTGGGAGGCGAACTTCTGAAGTAGAATGTGAGTTTTTTTTATTGTTCATTTCGGATGACTTGGATGCCATTTGGAAAAGACAATTGTTGATATCTTCTTCAGTTTCCTCATCCCCATTTCGTACCATATAGGAAACTTTATAGTCTTGTTCGGACGCGTTTGAAAAAAAGTTCTTCATGAAGTTCAGTCAATTTTCTTCACTGTTTCAATAATATTTTCTGTTGGTTTTCATGGACTTCCCTTGAATTTTTCTCAAACGTTTTCTCGAAAGCATCGATGCTCCTCATGATCGCCGCTTTTTTAATGTTGAGAATTTTCAACCTCTGCACTTGTTGTTCATTTCCTGCTTGTTCTCCGTTATCACTTTCAGTGTCTACTGGAGATACGTTTTCTAAATCATTTTTAATTTTTTTCACATATTGCTTTTACTATTTAAAGAGTATTTCTTTGCATATATGGCGTATCTGGCTTCACAACTTATTTAATTTCTTCATGGTTTGCTTGGAACTTATTCCAGATTTCTTCAATTTTCTGAAGTCTTTCCCTTACATATCTCCTGGTCTTTCTGGACTGACTGTCCTTGCCAAAGTTAATTTGGATTCTCTCCAGCTCCGTTGCAAGATCTTTCATCAATTTCTTCTATTCTGTTTGATAATTTATTTCACTTTACAAAAAAAATCACCCAGTGTTGCAGCCCTGGCAACGCTTTGTTATTATTTTTTATTGTTTTAACACCTGTTATGGATTTGTAAATATTTAATTTTATCACTCTGATTCCTGAACGGCTTCGAAGGACCAATGTTTTAGTTGAACTCGATTACTGCAATATTATCTGACCCCTTACCACTGGTGGGTTAACACTCAGATTGTTTGTTACGAATTAAAAATTTACTGAAACAAAATTTTCCTTAAATACTACAATATTGCTTACTTAGCTATTTACAATAAAAATTTTACACCACACAAATTTTGGTATCTTCTGGGCGAGTCACCTGTGTTGCGGAGTTATACTTCTTTGTTGTGCTTTGTAGTCACAACAACATGGTTCAAATTGATCATTTGTTGTCGGTAGTGATCAGTATAACGGTTTCATCAGGTTTTAGGAGCTCGTGGTACAGCACACCTTTCTGGTCCCAACAAACACACAACATTGTGTTCGAATTGCCGAATCGATCTGGGTTTGCAGTCGATGTTGATGATTGTCCAAGATTAACCGATGATTTTTTCCGTTTAGAATTCTTAAAATAAATCGATTTTTCATCGCCAGTAACAATCCTATGCAAAACCGATTTTCTTTCGTGTCTTTGAAGCAAAATTTCACAAGTGTTTTTTTGGTTTTCCATCTGTCTTTCATTCAATTCACGTGGCACCCATTTTCCACACTTTTGGATCTTTCCCATAGCTTTTAAACGGTCAGAAATTGTTTGTTGTGCAACATTTAACATTGCTGTCATTTGCTTTTGACTCAAAGTGTCACCTTCATCCAATATCGTTTGCAATTCGGCGTCTTCAAACTTCTTTGGTGGTCTTCCACGTTCTTTATTTCTCACACCAAAATCATTACTTCTGAACCGTTGAAACCATCTTTTGCATGTTGCTTCTGATAGAGCATGATCACCATATGCCTCGACAATGCCATGGGACTCTGCAGCACTTTTCTTCAAATGAAAACAAAAAATGAATGCTTTCCGCAAATCATCACTTTCTGGTACAAAATTCGACATTTTTAACACGATGAAAAAATATGATGTTGTCTGTTCAATGTATACTAAATATTTTTCACAGATGTCATAGCAAACAAACAAAGAAAAAGTAAGGGCTCGTACACAACAAGAGCGTTTCCCCTCTAGTTTGGATTATGGTTACCCCTTCGTCGTGTTTTGCGTTTAAATCACCAGCAATGACGTAAAAGTTTTCCTCCAAGTCTAAGCGAAGGCTAGTGAAAAGAGGCTCGAGTTCAGATACGTAAATTGAGTTTCGAGTGTCTGCCGCGTAAACTGCAATAATGCTTGCGATACAAACTTCCAGCACACTAAACCTTCGCACAACATTGCTGTATACGATCTTATGATTTATGTCATTTTTTATTAAGAGGGTAACCCCACCCCCTCGAGTGGATTGGGGCCGGTCTCTTCTTATTATTTGGTAATTTTTGTACCTGAGATTGCGCGTCTGGTTAAGCTTAGTTACGCTAACCATCAGCACATCATATGTGAATATGAATATGGATTCGCAAGAAGTGAAAAAGTTGTATTTGCCGTTCGATCCTTATCAGCAAATTATCATTCACTGCTAGGACCTTAAGCGGTTCTGCTGCGCGT
Source organism: Eristalinus aeneus (assembly GCA_955652365.1). Taxonomy (NCBI): domain Eukaryota; kingdom Metazoa; phylum Arthropoda; class Insecta; order Diptera; family Syrphidae; genus Eristalinus; species Eristalinus aeneus. Next base: position 82,128,753 of record OY019131.1, on the reverse strand, counting down.
GTGCCCGTTATATCTGCGCATTTGGCTCGCTAAACAGCATCGAATACATAACGTCTACTCGGGCCGTTTGCTGTAGGAAACTGGTCTGTAAATCTACCATCTGCTTCTGCAAGGCGATCGTCCGCGCTTGCATTGACTGGTTGGTGGTCAATACATCCTTTAATATAGGATCTGCTGTGGGCTGTTTTGGTACTTTTACCGGGGTAACCTTTGGCACTGTCTGTTCTGCCGGCTATCTGAATGACGCAATTTGAGTGTAGGAGATAGTCGGCGTAACAGTGGTAGCTTCAGCACGTGATATCGTCTTGTGAGGAACTCAAATAGAGCTTCTTGTGTTGGTATCTTCTTTGGATTTTGTATAGTTTGCTCGAATAGATTCCTAGCCTCTGGATATTAAGTTTCTACGATTAAATGTACTATTACCGGTCCCCATGATGAAGTATCGTATCCCATGTTTTTCAACGCAGAGAGCCCTTCCTTATTGGTGTCCATTATCTGTTTTATATGGTTTGCTGATGGTTGGTTTCCTGTACAATTTGGCTTAAACATTCGATCAAGATGTATCGTTATAGTTTTTCGCTCATTATCGTACCGCAACTTTAACGTTTCCTTTGTGAAATGCTGTATAATCTGATGTGGCTCTCCTTTTAAATGGGTTTTTAAATACTCCATTTTGCTGTTATGCCCAAAGTAGTCATGTCGTGAATTAAAGTGGTAAAAATGTAACAGAACTATTGCCATTCCAGATGATTTCCCTTGAAAATGGGGATTTTAAGCTGTGGGAGGCGAACTTCTGAAGTAGAATGTGAGTTTTTTTTATTGTTCATTTCGGATGACTTGGATGCCATTTGGAAAAGACAATTGTTGATATCTTCTTCAGTTTCCTCATCCCCATTTCGTACCATATAGGAAACTTTATAGTCTTGTTCGGACGCGTTTGAAAAAAAGTTCTTCATGAAGTTCAGTCAATTTTCTTCACTGTTTCAATAATATTTTCTGTTGGTTTTCATGGACTTCCCTTGAATTTTTCTCAAACGTTTTCTCGAAAGCATCGATGCTCCTCATGATCGCCGCTTTTTTAATGTTGAGAATTTTCAACCTCTGCACTTGTTGTTCATTTCCTGCTTGTTCTCCGTTATCACTTTCAGTGTCTACTGGAGATACGTTTTCTAAATCATTTTTAATTTTTTTCACATATTGCTTTTACTATTTAAAGAGTATTTCTTTGCATATATGGCGTATCTGGCTTCACAACTTATTTAATTTCTTCATGGTTTGCTTGGAACTTATTCCAGATTTCTTCAATTTTCTGAAGTCTTTCCCTTACATATCTCCTGGTCTTTCTGGACTGACTGTCCTTGCCAAAGTTAATTTGGATTCTCTCCAGCTCCGTTGCAAGATCTTTCATCAATTTCTTCTATTCTGTTTGATAATTTATTTCACTTTACAAAAAAAATCACCCAGTGTTGCAGCCCTGGCAACGCTTTGTTATTATTTTTTATTGTTTTAACACCTGTTATGGATTTGTAAATATTTAATTTTATCACTCTGATTCCTGAACGGCTTCGAAGGACCAATGTTTTAGTTGAACTCGATTACTGCAATATTATCTGACCCCTTACCACTGGTGGGTTAACACTCAGATTGTTTGTTACGAATTAAAAATTTACTGAAACAAAATTTTCCTTAAATACTACAATATTGCTTACTTAGCTATTTACAATAAAAATTTTACACCACACAAATTTTGGTATCTTCTGGGCGAGTCACCTGTGTTGCGGAGTTATACTTCTTTGTTGTGCTTTGTAGTCACAACAACATGGTTCAAATTGATCATTTGTTGTCGGTAGTGATCAGTATAACGGTTTCATCAGGTTTTAGGAGCTCGTGGTACAGCACACCTTTCTGGTCCCAACAAACACACAACATTGTGTTCGAATTGCCGAATCGATCTGGGTTTGCAGTCGATGTTGATGATTGTCCAAGATTAACCGATGATTTTTTCCGTTTAGAATTCTTAAAATAAATCGATTTTTCATCGCCAGTAACAATCCTATGCAAAACCGATTTTCTTTCGTGTCTTTGAAGCAAAATTTCACAAGTGTTTTTTTGGTTTTCCATCTGTCTTTCATTCAATTCACGTGGCACCCATTTTCCACACTTTTGGATCTTTCCCATAGCTTTTAAACGGTCAGAAATTGTTTGTTGTGCAACATTTAACATTGCTGTCATTTGCTTTTGACTCAAAGTGTCACCTTCATCCAATATCGTTTGCAATTCGGCGTCTTCAAACTTCTTTGGTGGTCTTCCACGTTCTTTATTTCTCACACCAAAATCATTACTTCTGAACCGTTGAAACCATCTTTTGCATGTTGCTTCTGATAGAGCATGATCACCATATGCCTCGACAATGCCATGGGACTCTGCAGCACTTTTCTTCAAATGAAAACAAAAAATGAATGCTTTCCGCAAATCATCACTTTCTGGTACAAAATTCGACATTTTTAACACGATGAAAAAATATGATGTTGTCTGTTCAATGTATACTAAATATTTTTCACAGATGTCATAGCAAACAAACAAAGAAAAAGTAAGGGCTCGTACACAACAAGAGCGTTTCCCCTCTAGTTTGGATTATGGTTACCCCTTCGTCGTGTTTTGCGTTTAAATCACCAGCAATGACGTAAAAGTTTTCCTCCAAGTCTAAGCGAAGGCTAGTGAAAAGAGGCTCGAGTTCAGATACGTAAATTGAGTTTCGAGTGTCTGCCGCGTAAACTGCAATAATGCTTGCGATACAAACTTCCAGCACACTAAACCTTCGCACAACATTGCTGTATACGATCTTATGATTTATGTCATTTTTTATTAAGAGGGTAACCCCACCCCCTCGAGTGGATTGGGGCCGGTCTCTTCTTATTATTTGGTAATTTTTGTACCTGAGATTGCGCGTCTGGTTAAGCTTAGTTACGCTAACCATCAGCACATCATATGTGAATATGAATATGGATTCGCAAGAAGTGAAAAAGTTGTATTTGCCGTTCGATCCTTATCAGCAAATTATCATTCACTGCTAGGACCTTAAGCGGTTCTGCTGCGCGTGTGCCCGTTATATCTGCGCATTTGGCTCGCTAAACAGCATCGAATACATAACGTCTACTCGGGCCGTTTGCTGTAGGAAACTGGTCTGTAAATCTACCATCTGCTTCTGCAAGGCGATCGTCCGCGCTTGCATTGACTGGTTGGTGGTCAATACATCCTTTAATATAGGATCTGCTGTGGGCTGTTTTGGTACTTTTACCGGGGTAACCTTTGGCACTGTCTGTTCTGCCGGCTATCTGAATGACGCAATTTGAGTGTAGGAGATAGTCGGCGTAACAGTGGTAGCTTCAGCACGGGCCAGTGGCCTGGTTTCTTCCGTTTTTGTGTTCCTGGCAGCCTTTACTTTTTGCCGGAGCTCTCGGATGCGAGGACAACCCCGATAAGTAGCGAGATGCCCTTTTTCTCCGCAGAGTACATAGCTGAGAAGGGCTCTGTCTGCGACTTCCTGCTCGCCTAAACTACATATTCCCTTCTGATGGGATTTGGTACATCTTGAACATCTGTACTGCATTTTGCAGTTGTCCCTCGTGTGTCCCAACATACGCATATTGAAGTACGTGGTCGGTTTTCTTAATATTTTTCAGTTTACAGCTAGAGAGCCTATGGATCGAATTTTCCTTAGGCTTTCAATTTTGCTGCCATGGGAGAGCTGGACGAGAAAAAACGGAAGTTTAATGTCCTTATTCTTCCTCGTAGTCAAAGTGGTGAAGGGCCTTACTCCTACGAATTGGACCTCGTCGGATTATCGGATTACAGTTCCTCGAAGATCTCCTTCGGGTCAATTGAAGGATCAACACCCTTGAGGAGTACAGTGCGCCTTTTTTTCCCCTTCAGGAGTGTATGTATAGAAACGAGCGCCAGCCGCCGTTAAAGCCTCTTTTACTTTTTTTAAAGTCGGCCACTGAATTACAGTGGACCGACATTCTATTCGTACCATTTTATTTAAGAAAAAAGGAATTTTTGTGGCCAACTTCCACGTTTTATGAATGTTTTTCGTTCCTAGTCCAAAAACGTTTATAGGCGGAAACCTCTCTTTTTTCTTTACGGATTTCTGTTTCTGGTTTTATGCCTGTTTTTTTGGGTGTTGCTCTTGTCTCTGCTGATGCTGCTGTCTCTGATGTTGCTGCTGTCTCTGCTGCTTTTGCTTTTGTTGCTAGTGATGTTGTTGCTGCTGCAGCATTTGAACTGCTTAGGAAGTAGATGGCAGCTCCACCTGGTACTGGCCCTGCTGCTGCTTCTGCAATTATTGCTGCTGTAGTTACTGTAGTTGTTGGTTTTTACGCCTTTTTACTTCGGCAACCTCATCAGCCGCGATTTTTGATTTGAGAAATTCGATGTGAGCGGTGAGCTCATTACGACTCTTAGTTCTTTCTTCCAGCTCCTTGATGTCTTCTGCCCTGTCCTCAGTATCAGGGGAGGCGAGGAGCTGGAAGGAGTTGTTGTCTCCTACTCCCTTCGTTACCCTACGATAGGTATTGAAGGGTTTCAATATCGTTGTCCTGTTTTTGTAATTTTCCGAGTGGATGTTGCTCGGATGGGCGTTGCCTTTCCTATGGCCGCTTCCTCCTCAGATGACGCCGTTGTTGTTCTTGTAGTTTGGCGCTAAATCGGTGTCGGTTGCATCTGCATCCTCTTCCTCCTCTTCTTTGTACTTAATGATACTGAGAGGCTGGCTGGGCTCTCCGACCGTACACTGCTGTCGTCACTAAGATCAGCAGATCTATACGGCAACGGTGTCTTAAAATCACCCGATCATCCGATCGATAGGGAACATTTGTTGTGAACGAGCCTTTATTTTTTTTTCTTTGTTTGCTCTGATATCTGTGAAAAATATTCAGTATACATCAAGTCATTGAACAGACATCATATTTTTTCATCGTGTTAAAAATGTCGAATTTTGTACCAGAAAGTGATGATTTACGGAAAGCATTAATTTTTTGTTTTCATTTGAAGAAAAATGCTGCAGAGTCGCATTGAATGCTTGTCGAGGCATATGGTGATCATGCTCCATCAGAAGCAACATGCAAAAGATAGTTTCAACGGTTCAGAAATAATGATTTTGATGTGAGAAATGAGAAGATCACCAAAAAAGTTTGAAGACGCCGAATTGCAAACGATATTGGAGGGAGATGACACTTGAGTCAAATCAAATGGCAGCAATGTTAAATGTTGCACAACAAACAATTTCTGACCGTTTAAAAGCTATGGGAAAGATCCAAAAGTGTGGAAAATGGGTGCCACATGAATTGAATGAAAGACAGAAGGAAAACCGAAAAAAAACTTGTGAAATTTTGCTTCAAAGACACAAAAGAAAATCAGTTTTGCATCGGATTGTTACTGGCGATGAAAAATGGATTTATTTTAAGAATCCTAAACAGAAAAAATCATGGTTTAACCTGGGACAACCATCAACATCGACTGCAAGTCCAGATCGATTCGGCAAGAAGACAATGCTGTGTGTTTGGTGGGACCAGAAAGGTATGCTGTACCACGAGCTCCTAAAACCTGGTGAAAACGTTAATACTGATCGCTACCGACAACAAATGGCCAATGTGAACCATGCATTGATCGAGAAGCGACCAGAATGGGCCAAAAGACACGGCAAGGTTATTTTGCTCCATGACAATGCACCTGCACACAAAGCAAAACCGGTTCAGGATACAATCAAAACACTTGGCTGGGAGCAGCTACCCAACCCGCCGTATTCACCAGACTTGGCTCCTTCCGACTACCATTTGTTTTCAAATTCACTTATTCTAACTTAAATATACTTACGGCTAACATTGTTTTTTCATTTTTTGCTTTATTGTTTCTTTTATGTACAGTTTTAATTTAATCTTAATTAGGTTATCTAACTTATACTAGATGTGAGTTCGCTGTGGGGGACCAACTTAAATCTCACTAGGCTGACGACAGCTGGGGTTCCTATTGAGGCTCTAACCAACAATAGAACCCCCGGTCCTTATCCGCGTCCATTATATCACGGATGGAGATGGATCTGCTGAACCGGAGAGCATCCCGACTAACACTTGGGACGTTGGCGTCGTACACCAGTCGCCTGTCCACTGTCCTTCTCACAACGTGGTAGATAAGTGGACACGTCTCCGCATCTTAGATCAGTCCAATGCGGGCAACATACAAGAACGCTTCCGGTGGAATGAAACCCCTTCGGCGAGCGTTGTCGTGGTACTCTTCATTTGGGTAGTAGGCACCAAACATGAGATCTTTCTTAGATGTTATGGCTCGTGTAACATGCCTCCGGATCAGCTTAATAATGAAATTATCAACGCTGTTCACGTTTGCTTCGTTATACAAGACAAGAGGAGATTTATCGACCGAAGATTTTTCAGAAGCGAGGAATCTTTGTCCCTTTTGGGGATGGGTTGCACTACCGCCGTCTTCCAATGCGCTGAATAATGTGCATTACTCAGTGCATTGTTGAACAGGATTGTGTATATTTCCACCGCCACGTCAGGGAGATGGCGCAGCACTATATTCGGTATCCCGTCTATACCAGTAGACTTTTTGTTCTTCAAACCGTTGAAGATGTGTTTGAGTTCCTCCTTCTTTGGAGCCGTCTTGGGCGACGGCATTGGTTGCCTGATTTTCGTCTTCGAATCTGGTAAAGCCAGGATTCTCAGAACGTCACTGCTGTATCTCATTTCGAAGATAGACGTCGTTCAGCAGGGCTCTGTTCTCGAGGTCGTGGTTCGGCCTACGGGACTCGTTGACCATGTACACTTCCTGAAAAACAGCTCCTATTGCCTCCACCTTCTCTTGAGCATCCTTAACAAGAACGCACGGCCCGAATCCTATCTCCCCAATATGAATCAACTTCTGGATGTTCTTTAGCTGTGACTTGAGCGACCGTATCTCCGGGTCGTCTGGGTCGGTAAAGCGTCTGTACAGAGCCTTTAGTCTCGACGGCAGTCTGCTTTTTTGCATGTGCAGTGCGTCGATGGTATCGATACGATAAATGTCGCCATCTGTCGTAGGTGATACCTTAAGAAGCGTCCTGTCCAGTTCGTTGGATTGTGTTATCAACTTGTATGAGGTACCCGACAACCTTTTCGTTCGTCAGGTTTCTGTCCGAAGGTGGCGTCATTTCGCTTGAACGTAGTTCTCTGGATGGGACCCTAAAGAAACGCGGCCAACGAGCCCTTCGATAATCAAAAGGGTGCGTCTTCGCGAATTTTTTAGGCTCCACCAGCTCGTTCAGAACTGAACGACGGCGGCAAGACCACAGTGATCACTGTCGTACTCCACTGTTGTCTCGTAGCGTCAGTCGTCTGTCGATAAGCATCAGATTCAAGTAAGACCCACTTCTGGGAAATGACGGTCTATCGGTTGCAAGCAAATTCAGCTTGAACTTAATAGAGTGCAGCGCCGTCCACTCACAGAGTGAATTTCCCCTCGATGCCTCTAGCCATCAACATATCAGGCTTATGGGACTCCGAAAAGTGAAGCAAAGTCAAACTTCTCTCGATCCTGACGAGTGAATTCACATTCACCGCTAGGATCGAGAGGTCTCCAGCCACTGGCGTATCCATTATATTGGATACGCACTTGACCCAGCGGGTTTTGACGCCAGGTCTTTTTGGAACTGCTCCATACGGACCATCATCGATGTCACCATACCGAACAGTTCGGGTAATCCCATATTTTGGGCCTCCACCTGCACCGGCGTTACTTCTGGCAATAATTGTTGTGACGGTCGCCTACCTGTCACCATGTTGGCGTAGGAAACGACCGGCGTAACAGTTGTGGCTGGAATTTTCGGCATCGGCCTCGAATCCATAACTTTTGTTTTTTTTTTGGAATCCTTTTTAAGCAACTCCTTATGGAGTCCTTCTGCCCTCTCCCAGGAGAACTGTTTGTTGAAAAGCTTAATGCCCCTCAGACATTCAAGTCTGCTCCTCGCAGAGACCTGAACCAGGAAGAGGGGAAGCAGACGTAAGGGCGACGTTCTAGAGCGGATAGTGGAGAAGAGACGCACCACCACAAACTCCACACCCTCTACCTTCAATTTCTGAAGAGCCTTCAGAACGCTCTAGGGCTCAGTCGACGCAGCCAAACCCTTGAGAAGGACCGTTTGGACCTTCTCGCTTTTTAGGGTGAAGGTGGTAAACTCAACCCCAGCTGTCGTCAACTAATTCTTAAATTTTTAAAGCTGTCCTCTATTAAGCAATGGACAGCTTGCTTTTCATTCCCTTTATTTTTTTTTTATAAAGAAGTCGTCCCCAACGGACAACTCACATACCTGAATAGTATCAGCAGTTTCCATCCCGCTGATATTGATCGGCGGTACCCGTTGATTCTTCTTCGATTGTTGTTTCTCAAGCTGCTGCTGCTGTTGTTGTTGCTGCTGCTGTTGTTGTTGTTGTTTTTTCTGCTGCTGCTGGTGTTTCTGCTGCTGCTGTTGTTGTTGTTGCTGCTGCTGAGCGCGGTTGGCTTCAAGCTTCTGCTGGAGCGCTTGAATAAACGCGTCCAGCTCATTTCTTTGCTTGATTTTTTCAGCCAGCTTATTTCCTTCGGTGGCAAGTTCCTCTGATTCGGAGGAAGCCAGCTTGGCGTAGCGGTTTTTCTTTCTACTGGTGGCTTCCTCTAATAACTTTATTTTTTGCAGCTTTGGGTGACGAAGTGCTCCCATGCATAAACTTGGTTGACGAAATGCTCCCTTGCACAAACTTGTCTGTAAAATATGGTAAGAGAAAAGCGTGGCGTCAATGAGGCTTTGGTTGGCATTTAAGTGGAACAATATGGTCCCATCAAGGAAGAACACACAACATCGATGTCTCGGATACAAGCACTCGGTAAAGGCAGTTTGTAGGAGAAGATTCAGAGCATAAGCGTACTGTTGCTACGGCCCGAAAGGCCATCGAATCCAACCTATTGCGAGAACGCAATAAAGGACGGTATAGGTAGAGATGATACACATGATGTGAGACCAACTCGTTGTAGATATATATTTGTTAATATTCGGGCTTTTATAATCGAATCGATGCCGCAAAGATTGTGGCTCGCACTCTTTCGTCAATGTTGACCAAAGGCTTTTTTTGGGATGATCCATCCTCGTTTTGTAAATTGGATTTCAATTGACGAACCGAGTCTCCCCGAAACTCCTTCAATTCTGCCTATATGAGCAATAGAGGAAGATTCAATCCGTTGTAACCGTTGTGTGACGACGGTGAGTGCCCTGGGCCAAGCCGTACTAGCAAAGACTAAATAGATAACTGGCGTATGCGTATACGGCAGAGATTATACTTTAACCGACCAACCACATTTATCTCACCTGCCTTGAGAAATCTGATTCAGCCCCTTTATTCGCTTCAGTACAGATAAAGCTACTCTAAACCCGTCTAAGTCAGGGGACGTAATTCTGGCTCATCATCGTTCAAAATTGTTGTAACATTTTGCCTGGTAGCGGTATTGTGCTCGTCATTGCCATTTTACGAAAAATATAATTTCTACAAATTCTCAGCATTGACATTGAATCTAGCACATCACTCGCGCAGGAGTACACAAAATAAACAAGAAATAAAATAAATAAATACACTGCTTTCACCTCGTCGAAAGTGCAACATCTTCGTTAAATAAAAAAAAGAAAAAAAACAAAAACCAAAGTGTTGTGTTTGCTAAGCATCTGACGAAGTGAATTATGAAGTGTGAATTTTTGTAAGCGGAGTAATTCAAATCAATGTATGTGCATAACGCCTACACTGATTTGTGTTGTAAGACTTTACGCAAAATGTTAAGCTTCTAAATTCTGCTTTGCCAACTGCATAGTCGGAGTTGGTTACTACACGTCTGAGACTGATATGAGAGGCCAACTTCGGGTTAATTGAGCAGCGTTCGTGGGCTTAGGGCAAATCCCTTTGCTGTGTACGTTAACTTTTCCCGCTATAAACCAGATCTCTTGGCGCTTAATGAAACAGTGACTTGTAGGATTTGAACTTTCTTTTTCCTACACCGCGGTCTCCCTATTTCCGTGCGAAGTGATGTTGCTTACAAACTTCAAACACAATACAGCCACTTTATCAATCCGGAATTTATTTCCTTTGGTTAAAATTCCTCGTCCGCAAAAATTTAATCCACTACCGCTTTATTTACAGAAGTCCAGACCTGGACAGCAATTCTACTTACAATGAGTTTGATGCGCTGTCCAATTTCATTGCAGGAATTTTAATCCTGTATCCTCGCACTGAAGTCAGAATTGCGGAGATTTGAAGCCAACATAGACTCCTGACATTGTACATTAACATCTTGTACCTGTTTGTTACGTGCCATCCTAAAAAAAATATTAAGTTGATATACTGTCGCCTATAGCCTCATAAGACCACTGTGTCGTATCAGTCAATTTCTCGTACTCGCCCCTATCAGTTAGAGAATAAATCCCTAAAAGAACAGTATGGCTCTATGAAAAATTCAACTAGAACGGTCTAAACAAATTCTTTAGGTATTTTAACTGGTCACATCGATAGTGGCGTAAATGGCGCTGCTGGGAACGGCAGCATATGTCAAGCTCATAATTGAGTGAGGTAAAAAGTATACAGTGGAATTTAATTCTTCCAAAACTGTGTGCTGTTTACTGTCACTCAAACGATCCCAAGGTAACCACCCATTATCTATGAATAGTTCTTGCGTTATTAAAACCGAAGGACTTTCCACCCTCGGTTTGTGTATCAACTCAACACAAAGTTGGAGCGATAATTGGCCCCTTCTGCTCTGGCTTAAATATATATGGCGTAAATCTGCACAAAGCTTGAGTATAACGCCCCTATTATTCCGGAGCTCTTAAGACCTCTCTGCACCTAGAGAGATATCAACAGCATAAGACTTATTAGTAACAATATTGTTGCGAAGTCAATTGACTCTTTAGAACATCACCAAAATGTTGCCGCTTTATCACTCTTTTATAGTTATTTTAACAGAAAATGCTCTAAAAAGTTAGCCCGCTGCATTCCTCTCCCTCAAGAATATACCCATCATACTCGCCTCGCTAGGAATGCCCACCCGTTCAACCTTAAGCTCAACTTCGGGCGTACAGTTAAGTTTAGAAACTCATTCTTCTGCGCACCAGACGAATATAGAATACTCTTTCCAGCCCAACTGCTCCGTTCATTACAATCCATAGGCGTTAAAAGAAATGTGCACCGGTGCCTTCTTTCCCTCTCTTCCTCTAGCTTGGGCCCGTGCTGTGACTTAATTCCGGTCACTTAAAAGTACCAAAGAATCCCTTAAGCGGGCCCCAATTATAACATTAAAAAAATGTCTGTTTCGTCCTTCCAGTTTTCAATCCTCACGGTTCTACTTTTTGGAAAAACTTTCGAACCTCATTCCTGCTTTAATACCTCCCCATCGCTTTAGCTGCAGGGGTCTAATTTTTCAATTTCTTTGGGGGCTGGTATTCTATCCTTCTATGTTTTTCATAGAACTCATGAGCAGCCGACACTTACATAGATGAGACGGCCATGTCACACGCTATTTATTGAAATAATATGCTCATTAAACTCTCTCCTCACTCAATCGATTGTAATATATGTTGTGTGGCTTTAGACACCTTCCTTTTGAAACCACCTTTATTTTTGAAGGTTTATAACAAACGAGAGCAATAAAATCAAATGCATGATACATTTGAAATTCTCTCTTCGAACTTGAACTTGAACTTGAAAAAGGAAGCTATCGTATATTCTAAGGTTCACTTAAAAAAAAAATGATAAAAATGAATATGTAAAATAAAATGACATTAGGCGTTTTAATATTTATGTTAAAAAAATGTGACCGCCGTGGCGTAGTGGGTAGAGTGCGACGCTCACACGCCGAAGGGTCTTGGTTCGATTCCCAGCTCAACACCAATTTTTCCAATTTTTCACGGCACCAACTCTTTCGAGCTGCTGACAACACTCAAAGAGTAATAACTGTCTAAGAAAGCTTCTCAAATTTCGCCGTTCGGAGTCTTCTTCTCGTGAGAGAACAGTAGCGTGCACAACACGAGCAGTTGATGAGCAAGCTAGGCCCTGGTCCCCCTTTGGATTGTAGCGCCAACAATTATTATTATTTGTTAAAAAAATAGGCCAAATCAATGGATTAATGTGTACGAACCAGGTTAAGAAAATTAGTTACCTGTTAACACTCTAAAAGCTTAAAGTGATCTTAAGGAAACAAATTTTAGAATTTCAATGCAGACGGAATCAAAGCGTATTATATTCGACGGTTTAAGCTCGAACTAAAATTATATTTATTGATAGAACGAGACTTTTCACGTTTGATAATCAACGGCTGTTATGCATATACATAGCATATAGCACTGACGGTCGCTTCCGTTGAGACACTTCAGTTTGTTTACAGAAGCATATAATGTAAACATCCTCATCTTCATCGTCGTTCTGAATATCAGATTGAATGTCACGCGGGAAGTGCTGATCTTGCTATTTTGACTGTGAGATGCGAGCACGTCTTCAAACATATCGGAGAAATAAAATTAGTTCTATACAAGTACTCAAGCGTTTCAGTCGTTTTAATTCGGCATAACAAATTTGGTGGCAGCGGTAAAATATAGATAACGAGAATTAGTGCTAAATTTCTCTGCACTATTTCATAAATTCGTAAGAAGTCTATAAACGATCGTCAATTAGACAGCGAGAATAATTGCTAAATTTCCCTGCAATAATTCCCCAATTCGTTGTGAACAAACACGGGATTATCGAAACGTTTCTGCCCGTTTATCATCAACGCTACTATCGCGCAGTGTGCAATTGAATAAAAGTGCACTGAAAACAAAAGTGTAAATTCAAATAAGTTTTACAGAAAACCAAAGTGCAAATACAAATAAGTTTTACCGAAAACAAAACGAAAAAGAAATTAAAGTAAAAGAATAGCAGTTCTAGAACTAAGAACAATTATAGACGTTCATTGCAGTAACAGAATAAGAAGTACCAAAGCAGTATGATGTCAACAAACAAGTCAACAAGCAACAAAATGAAAGCAGTTATTCTTCTGTAAGTACTTCTTCTTCTTCTTCTTCTTGTGGCGCTACAGTCCGGGGTGGACCTGGGCCTCAACCAACATGCCTCTCCAGCCAGCAAGATCTTTCGCTAGCTGTCTCCAGTTGCGCACTCCAAGTTGGTTGAGGTCCTACTCCACTTGTGTGCGCCACTTTAGTCTAGGTCGTCCTCTGTTGCGTTGTCCCAATGGCACGGATTCAAAGACTTTTCGGGCCGGAGCAGTGGTTTCCATACGCTCTACATGGCCTAGCCATCTTAAGCGTTGTATCCGTAGAAACAGCGATTGGCAAGAGTGATTCTGCGTTTGATTTCGGTACTGGTGTTGTTGTCCCAATTTACCGCGGAGCCGATCTTCTCGAGGATGATGTTAAAGAAGTCACATGACAGTGCGTCGCCTTATCTAAAACTTTTTTTGACATTGAAGGTCTCAGTGAGTTCGTTACCGACCTTGACGGAGCAGCGAGAGTTCTCCATCGTCATCCTACACAATCTGACGACTTTGGTAGGAATGCCAAAACTAGACATGGTACTGTATAGCTCGTTTTTATGCACACTGTCATATGCAGCCTTGAAATCGACGAATAGGTGGTGAGTGTCAATTTGCATTTCTTGGGTCTGTTCCAGGATCTGCCGTAATGTAGAGATCTGGTCTATTGTGGACTTCCCTGGCCTGAAACCGCCAGGTCCCTTTGTGAATGTCCAGGTGTGGGAACCGCGTGCTAGCCACAGAGAGGTTCCGCCCCGAGGCGAAGTCCAACAGCCTGAGTCCGTTTCCGGATGTGTTGTCGTGCAGGCTGTGTTTACCGATGACTCCAGCAAAGATGTCCTCCTTTCCCAGCTGAGCGTTGAAATCTCCTAGAACGATCTTGGTGTCGTAGCTGGGGCATCGATCGTATGTTCTTTCTAGGAGATCATAGAAGTCATCCTTGATGTTGTCATCCTTCTCCTCTGTCGGGGCGTGAGCGCAAATTAGGCTGATGTTCCCGAATTTAGCCTTGATGCGGATCATCATGAGGCGTTCGCTAACGGGGTCGTAGCTCAAGACTTTTTGCCTATGTCTGCCTCTAACAACAAATCCGCATCGGAATAAGCGCTACCTTCTCTCTCTATAACAATTGCTGTAGTAGATATCGCAGTTCTTCATCGCTTTTATCAGGCCCATCCCATCGCACTTCCTGGATGGCGGTAATGTCTGCCTTTTAGCAGTCAAGGGCCTCCGCAAGTTGTTCGGCTGCACGTGGCCTGTTAAGGGACCTCACATTCCACGTGCAAAACCGAAAATCAATGTCCTTTAGACGTTTGCTGGGGTCGTCAACGGGTGATCCTTCATTATCCGAGGCATGTTTCTGTCTTTGAACTAATGATGTTTTACGTGGTGAGGAAGTTACCCTCACGCACAACCCACAGACTGGTGGGCCAGGCCTATTTTTTAAACCCTCGGGCAGAGGGGCTCGCTGCATACATTGGTTCACCATACAACAGTTGTTGCGATGGCTATCCAGGGGGCGCCGCTTGGAGGCTGTATGTCAACTTGACCTGTGCACTAACGAGGATAGCCTTGGCAGCTCTCCATGTTGAGCGCAATCAACGACGTTACCTCGCGTGCACAGGCCCATTGTAAAAGAAAGAAAATAATTGAATAGTGAAAAAATATTAAGCTAAAGAATTAAAAGGAAGTTGTAAGAATTAAAAACAAACCAAAGAAAACAGTGTTTATGAATAATTTTGCTACCTTTAAACAAAAGAAAAGTATATAAAAGAAATTGGTATTTATATAAAACATTTAAAATGGCACAGTCTGAAACGGAAACATCTGATTTTGATTTTAGTCAGGAAGCTTTGACGGAAAACTTCAAATGCATAGGTCGCATAAGTGGTTGTGTAGTGGATTTATCTCTTGTAAAAATAATAGAAAACACAAAAATCGATACAGGTGTAGTAGAGGATTATGTTATATATATGTCCTAGGTTATAAAGGTAGGACATATCCAAGAAGCATATTTTTGTTAGTTTTAGAGGATGATAAGAAAACAGTTGAGGAAATAGAACAACCAAAAGCAGGTCCTTCTCAAATATCAGCCGAAAGTAAGAATTTAGAGTACCCGGAAAATAAAATTACAATTTTAAAACTAAATCAGGAAACAATAAGTAAAGATCAATTAAATTCAGAAAAAATGAGTTTGGATCTTTTATTTAAATTAATTCCTCCCTTCGACAGTGATGCAAATAAATTACATTATTTTACATCTAATGTTGACAATGCATCAGCAACATCTCTCCAAAATAAAGTAGTCCCCACATAATATTAATATATGATAATAAGCCATTCAAGTATTTGGTGGACACGGGAGCATGTATAAGTTTAATATGAGGAAGGAAGATGTAAATTTTAACAATGTAACACATTTTATAGGTATTGGAAAAACTAATAAGTATACTATAGAGGCAGCTGATATAAAAGTAGAGGCATTTAATTTAAAGGTCAATGAAATACAATCAATAAACGCACGATTTAATGTCGTAAAGGATGACATTATAAATTACTACGATGGTATTATAGGAATAGATTTTCTTATAGATTCAAAATTTTGTACCAATTTAGAAAAAAAAGTTATGTTTAGTGATAAAATTGAATTAAAGCTCGTTTTTGAAAAATATAATAATAATGAAAAAACTGAATATTATTTACGAAATAAAGAAGGAAATCAGAACATAAATATTGATAATCACCCAATAATATCTACATTCGAATGCAAAAATCAATTTGCAGATGACACTGTAAAGGTTGCATGATTTCAATGAATAATTCTGAAAACGATAAAAGAATAACGGAACTCTTGTCAAAGAAAGAATCATTTAGTTAATGAAATGGAAAGTGAATCATTGAAAATAATATTGAAAAAAAATGCTGAAGTTTTTGCAATAGAAAGAGAAAAACTAACAGAAACAAATGTAATAAAACATCATATTCGTACTATAACTGACGTACCAATCAACGCTAAAACATATAGATATCCCAAAATACATGAATTCGAGGTTAAAAGGCAAATTGACGAACTGTTGAACCATGGTCAAGTCCTTTATGAGGGTACAAAAAAAATTAGACGCTAGTGAAATTCCCAAATGGAGATTGGTAAAAGATTTTCGACATCTTAATGAAATAACTATATCTGATAGTTATCCAATTCCGAACATAACAGAAATTTTAGATCAATTAGGTGGTGCTAAATATTATACATGCTTAGACCTCAAATCAGGATTTCACCAAATTCCTCTGAGTGAAGATAGTATTGAGAAAACTGCATTCTCAACACCAAATGGACATTGCGAATATACAAGGATGCCGTTTGGTTTGAAAAACGCTCCACCTTGTTTTCAACGTATGATGAATAATGTTCTCAATAGTTTAATGGGTAAATAATGTTTTGTTTACATAGATGACATAATTGTCCATGGTAGAACATTACAAGAGCATAATGAAAGGTTGCGAAATGTGCTCAAAAGGCTTAAGAATGCTAATTTAAAAATCCAAATGGACAAATCAGAGTTTTTGAAAAACCAAGTTCAATATTTAGGACATCTTATTACATGTAATGGATTACTTCCTAACAAAGAAAAAGTAATATCAATAGATAATCTTCAGAAACCAATAAACGCAAAGGCACTCAAACGATTTTTAGGAATGATAGGGTATTATAGGAAATTTATTAAGATCTTTATGATAGTAGCACCTTTATATAAGCTTTTAAAGGAAAACGTAGATTTATATGGAATGATGAACATTCTATATCTTTTGAAGAATTGAAAAAACAATTAAGACATTTAACGCTTTTACAATACCCAGATTACAATAAAGAATTCGGTATAACTACACATGCAAGTGGAATAGGTATCGGTGCGGTATTATCCCAAGAAAATTCTGGCATTTTATTAGTAGAATATTAAACAACGCTGAGATAAACTACAATACAACAGAGAAAGAATGTTTGGCAATTGTATGGGCAATTCAAAAATTCAGACCACACATTTTTGGAAAACAGTTTAAGATTAAAACAGATCATCGACCACTCACATGGCTTTTTAATGTTAAAGATCCAGGATCACGATTAATCAGATGGCGGTTAAAATTGGAAGAATATAATTATCGTATTGAATATAAAAAAGGAATTGATAATATAGTAGCTGACGAATTGAGTAGAAATCTTGTATACCCAGTTGGTGAAACGCATTTAAGTGAAGAAGTAAAAGGAAATATAAAAGATATATTTGGAACAGATATAGACAATAAAGAAGAGTATATAATGAGTAATGATTTGGGAACAGATTGTAAGTAATGTAATGTAAGTCATTGATAATTATTTTATTTGTAATCAAATAAGTTTTAAAAATAGTATTTCTGATGAAGATTGTGGTTTATCTATATATATGACAAGAAAACAAATAACCTGTATAATAAAACAAATTCCTGGTTATTCTGAGATATTTCATAAAATAAATGAAAATAAATATTTGTATAATTTAAATCAAGAAACTAAATTTTCATGTAAATGTAAAGATAAGAAAGAAGAAAATGGTAAATTAAATGGACTATGAATTCTATATCTAGATGAAAATTGTATTTTTGAAACAGTTGAAAGTAGAATTGAAACAAAAAATATGTTATATGAAATTGAAAATAATGATGTTTATAGATCGTACACAAGGTATCATTATGGGTACTGGAGGAATATTTTTAATAATAGTATTAATATATTATATATTTAAATGTTATTCAAAGGGCAGTATCACAATATTGTCGAAATGTTTCAATAAGAAAACTAAAAATTGTATAAGAGAAAGAGAAAGAATTGTACACTATTATAATGACAAATTGAATAATATGAACAAACATACATCAAGAATTTTGAAACTTGATGATTTTGAATTAAAAGAATAAGTGAAGTAAATTCAAATGTATTTTACTTTGTATAACTATAACTAAACAATAATTTTTATTACTTATTGTTTAAATAAGTTATAAAAATTATTGTTTATTTTTAGTGGGGAGGTGTTATGCATATACATAGCATATAGAACTGACGGTCGCTTCCGATGAGACACTTCAGTTTGTTTATAGAAGCATATAATGTAAACATCCTCATCCTCATCGTCGTTCTGAATATCAGATTGAATGTCACGCGGGAAGTGCTGATCTTGCTATTTTGACTGTGAGATGCGAGCACGTCTTCAAATATATCGGAGAAATAAGATTAGTTCTTTTTTTTTCAGTGCATTTTTATTTTCCTTAATTCATTTTCTTACATGCTAGACAAAAATACTTAAACTAGCTTACAAGTATAATCAAATGATCTTAACTCTTACTTACTGACTCTTCATGAGTACTCTAAGCTAATCTAGATTTTTTGCCGTATGCCTTTCGGCTTCTTATATTTAAAAAAAAAACTTGGATTTCAAAACGTATTATTCTTAACCTAACTTAACCCTTATATCCTAACTATGCTACCTTAAAATTAACGAAAACTTAACTCAAATCTACACACTAATAAAACATACAACTTAAATCTATTTAACTATTTACAATAATCTTTACTAAAATCTTAACTATGTCCGTATAACGGAAGCGTACCCCAGGGCGTATATGTTATCTATATGCTGAACATATATATCTAATACGCCGTGGAGCACCTTTTTTTAAAGTTTTTAATTGTTTTTTTTGTATTTTTTGTTTTTTTTTTATTTTTTTTGTGTTTATTTTCTTATTTTTAATTTTTTTTATTTGTTTTTATTTTTTTCGTCTGTAATATGCCTTAGATCTAACTTAACCTATACAAGTTGGCCCTGCTGACTCAACTACCCCGTCTTTTATTTTAAGAACTTAGCGGCTCCGAAGGCTAGTTCTGGTGCAACCACCAATAAAATAGCCGTTCTTTTGCAGAGACTGCTCTGTCGTGGGCAGAAATCGCTCTACTGAACCGTAGGAGTTCCTCGTGGCTGCGAGAGACGTCCAGCTCGTATTGAAGTCGCCTTTCCACTGTTCGGCGTACGATATGGAAGATGATAGGGCAGCCTTCCCTATCTTGAATCAGGCCTTTAGTGTCCAAGTAGGGGAAAGCTTCAGGTGGAATGTAGCCGTTAAGACGCACCCGTTCATGATACATTTCATTTGGGTAGTAAGCCCCAAAGATCAGACTGTTGGTTGAAGTCATGACTCGAGCAGTGTGACTACGAATCAACTTAATAATAAAATAATCATTCCTTATAAGGTTTGCCTCGTTGTAAAGAACCTCGTTGGGGTAGAATTTTTTGTACTGCGATTCTGGTGTTCGATATAAATGAAGACAGGCCCGAAGGCACGGCCTCTCGAATACCCTCATCTTTTCCATTTGGGAAGGACTCACGTTGAACCACACAGGACAACCATATACCATGATCGGCCGGATAAGGGCCATGTAGCAAATTACCTTCACTCTGGTGTCAAGTTGGCTGCTGTAAAACAGTCCTCTTGCCATAGCGAAGGCATTCTTAGCTCTGGTCAGAGCTGTATTCACATGGATACCACCATATAGATACTGATCCAACCAGATGCCTAGGTACCTTACTACATTCTTCACGGTCAATGGCTGTCCCAGTGGGTCAACTATGCCGAACTTGCACCAGTTAATTTTCGTGTCCCTTGAGGCTCTGGACAGCGGGGTTCTGAAAAGGATAGTTTCACACTTCTGGTAGTTGATTTTAAACTTCCAGTCGTCGCATCGAAGTCACTCTGCAACAAACCATTTATTTCTTCCACCTTTGGCCCTGATCTGTACGCGATTAGATCATCGGCAAACGCTATTAAGTTGGGCATAGAACCTATAAGATCACTAGTGAATATAGTGAACAAGTTCGGCGAACCAACCGCCCCTTGTTGCAACCCATTTTTTATATGGAACACAGTGGTGGAAATTTCGTTGCCATTTTTCACAACGAACTTCCTGCCTGTTACCATGTCGTAGATCATATATAGCAATGTTTTATGCCTTAATGACTATCTTCTCAAATACCTTGCTTATACACGGAAGAAGACTTATAGAACGGAGATTCGTCGGGATGGAGTTATCTTTGCCCCGTTTCGGAATTGGCTGTACCACAGCTGTTTTCCAATGAGCCGGGTAATATGCATTACTCGGCGCATTGTTGAACAAAGTTGTGTATACGTCCACTGTCTCAGAGGGTAAATGTCGCAGAACAATATTTGGTATCCCATCTATTCCCACTGACTTCTTCTTCTTCAGTGAGTTGAGGATACCTTGGAGTTCGTCATTAGAAATAAGGATGGAGTTGTTTCCATCATCGGCGACGACATTATTTGCCGCTTTCCAGGTCGTGATTCGGACTACGAGTCTCGTTGACCGTATACACTCTCTGAAAAACAGCACCAATTGCTTTCACCTTCTCCTGGAGATCCTCAACTACGAAATAGTCGTTGTCAAGCACTGCCCTATCAGGATCGATGCCAACTGAAGTCAGTAGGTTCGCGTTGTCTGGTGTTCTGTCAAGTCGAACGCTCTGAATATCGTTATGATCTTTCCTCCGAAAGATTTTATTTACTTGCGGGAACATGCTCGGGTTGTTGGTTCTTACAGCCCGAATCTTATTGCCCCAATGCAAGCTTACAGATAGACTGTTATTTTGCCGAATTAACTGTTGGAGTACTTTGACCTGTGACTTCAGATAGCGAATCTCCGCATTTTGTGGATCTGTAAACCTCCTGTACAAGAGTTTAAGCCTTGACAAGAGTCTACTTTTTTGCACGTGAAGTGCATCGATTGTAGCATTCCGATAAATGTCGCCATCATCGGCTTGTGCTACCTTCGGAATAGTTTTGTCCATTGTACGTTGAATAGCTTCGTCCATTTGTATGAGGTACCCATCCACCTCTTCGTTCGTAAGGTTTCTGTTCGTAGGAGGATTGATCACACTCGAACTTATTTCTCTGGCTAAGGTTCCAGAGAAACGTGGCCAGCGTGCCTTATTGTAATTATAAGGATGCGTTTGGACATATTCCTCCAGTTCCTCCAGCTTATTCGGGAGCTGTATTACCGCTGCGAGACCACAGTGATCACTTGTACTCGACCGTAGTTAAACAGTTCCTCGTGTGTCGATCCACCTTTAGTAACGTAAGTCTTCTGTCTATTATCATCACATCCAGATAGGACCCGCTTCTAGGAAAGGATGGTCTATCAGTTGCAAGCAGATCTAGCCTGAACTCGATATTGTTCTGCTCCATCCACTCTAAGAGAGCGCTTACTCTCTTATTCGGAACAGTATTACCCCAATCACCATGTTTAGCGTTCAAATCTCCGGCTAAAATATAGTAATTTTCTTCCGAATTTAATCGGAGGCTAGAGAAGAGATCCTCGAGCTCAGAGAGAAAGTTAGGGTTTCGAGGTTCTGATGCGTAGGCAGCGATCACGAACAGCTTCTTTCCACCTTGGAGATAAAATTAGTTCTATACAAGTACTCAAGCGTTTCAGTCGTTTTAATTCGGCATAACACGGCAAATAGAACGAACCACTCTTTAAAAACATGGCGTAAGCATAATTACAATAATGAAATCATTACAATAATGAACCAAAAAAAATGAAAAACTACAGCAACTGAAATGTTTTCTAAACAAAAGTGTATAAAGTTATTTTAAATACAACTCGAAATTCGATACTAATAATACTCATTCAATACTAACACTAATTCCAAGAACTTAGTATGATTTGTTTGTTATTGTAATTGTTTGGTACCCTTATCAGTGCAAATTGGTTTTAAATGCTTGTAGATTGTGATGAAGGGAAAAAATTGAGCGGAAAAGATCATTCCATATTCGTCTGGTGCGGCTGATGAACGAATTCCTAGGCTTAACTGTACGTCTGAAAGTAGGCTGAAGAGTGAACGGGTGAGCATTCCTAGAGAGGCGTGTATGGCGGGTACATTTTTGAACAAAGGAATGCAGCTGGCTGACTCATTAGAGGATGTTTTTGTTGAAGTAGCGTTTAAAGAGTGATAAAGACGCAACATTACGTCGATGTTTTAATAAGTCAATTGACCATTTTGTACCAATAAATTGTATAGCTCGCTGTTAACTTCTAACTAGAAGACCATAGCCAGATCAAAATCGGCGAAATACATTTTGTACCGCTTTAGGAGGCTGCGGTATACTTATGCGGTCAACATTGAAATTCCAGTACAGTTTTAGTAACACCGACGAATTCTAAACTGAAACCCAACATTCTGGAATTCATTAGTTAGTTAAAGTTAATTGAAGTTTAAGTTAGGTTTTAAATCTCCGATGCGTTTGCACTACATACATTTTACGTGCCACACACTTTACGCACACGTAATTTTAGAAAGAATCATACAACTGCAAAGAACTAAAACACATCATTGAATTAGTCCCGGGACAAATCGGGGGCGCATCTTACACAAAAAAAAAATTATATTAAATTTATGATGTTTGTAAGTGGAGCCCCCTATATGTACCTGGATTTGTTGAGTGACCTGTTTCGACGATGTGTGACTTTTAACATGTTTTAAACATGTATTCTTCTTCTTCTTCTTGTGGCGCTACAGTCCGAGGTATACCTGGGCCTCAACCACCATGCCTCCCAAACCAGCACGATCTTTCTCTAGTTGCCTCCAGTTGCGTACTCCAAGTTGATTGCGGTCCTTCTCCACTTGTGTGCGCCACGTTATCTTATGTCGTCCTTTGTTGCGTTGTCCCAAAGGCCCGGATTCAAAAACTTTTCGGGCCGGAGCTGTGGTGTCCATACGCTCTACATGGCCTAGCCATCTTAAGCGTTGTATCCGTAGACGCTTGACCAGGCGCATGTCGCTGTACAGCCCATAGAGTCGTTAAATCTTCTCCTCCAGATGCCATCAACGCAAACAGGACCAAAAATCGCACGCAAAACTTTTCTCTCGAAAAGACTAAGGGCTTCATTATCCGCCTTTGATAATTTCCAGGCTTCCGTGCTATAGAGTAGGACTGGGATGATCAAACTGTTATATAAAGCGAGCTTTATTACTCAGTTGCCTCTTGAGCCCAAAAAAACAGCGATAGGCAAAAGTAATTCTGCGTTTGATTTCGGTACTGATGTTGTTATCCTTGTTTACCGCGGAGCCGAGGTTCACGAAGTCGTTGACTACCTCGAAGTTTCTGCTGCCTAGTGTCAAGTTCTGTCCGAGACTTCGATGTTGTGTATCCTTCCTTGATGACGGCATGTACTTAGTTTTGCTCTCATATACCGCCAGATCCATTTTAGCCTCTTCGGCTTCAATACCAGCAAACGCCTCATTCAAGGCTGGCTGTGCAATCACGTCAATGTCATCAACGTAAGCTAGCAATTGAACTGACTTCTGGAAGATCTTGCCTCTGGTGTTGACTTGTGAGTTATGCACGATCTTCTCGAGGATGATGTTAAAGAAGTCACATGACAGTGCGTCGACTTGTCTAAAACCTTTTTTGATATTGAAGTTCTCGATGAGTTATTTCCCGACCTTGACTCAAACGACGCAGAGATTCCACCCATCGGGCATGCTTTCCTCCGACCATGTCTTACAGATGAGCTGGTGCATGCGCCCAACCAGGTCATCTGCTTGCTGCTGCTGCTACTTTAAATAGTTCTGTGGACAGTCCGTCCGCTCCAGCAGCTTTGTTCGACTTCAGCTTGGATATTGCTATCTTCACCTCGTCTAAGTCGGGGAGACGGGATGCTTGTCTATCATCGTCCAAATCGAGTGGAACATTCTGCCTAACAGCGGGATTTGGGCCGTCATCGAGGTTAAGGAGTCTGCAGAAATTATCCTTCCAGATTCTCAGAACAGACTGCGACTCTACTACGAGTTGTCCGTTTTGGTCCCGGCAGGATTTGGTCCGAACCTTGTATCCTCCGGATAGCTGTTTTACATATCGGTAAAACTTTCGTACTTCATTCCTGCCATAACACCTTTCCATTTCCTCGACCGCGCGCTTCTCATGCTCCTTTTTTTTCCTTCTGAGAAGGCAGTGCTCTTCCCTTCTTCTCTGTTCGTAGAGCTCACGAACAGCCCACGTTGTTCGATGCAGCGTCGCCTTATAGGTGTCTTGTTTAGCTGCGTGCGCTTGCCTGCACTCGTCATCAAACCATGGGTTCCTTCTGGGTGGTTACGTGAAACCCAGTGCATAAGTGGCAGCTTCTTTGATGCCTTCTTGATAACGTTTCCAGTCTTCTTCTATGGTTAGTGCAGGCAGCGTCGAACTCTGAGCGAGCTCCAGGGAGACTCGGTCGACAAAGTTCCCAGCGATCGGTTGCGATTATAGCCTTCCAACGTCAAACCGTATTGGCCTGTCTCGACTTCTTTGATCTCTCGATATCCGGGTTTTTACTTTGGCTACAACAAGATGATGATCCGAGTCGATGTTTGCACCTCGGAAAGTTCGGACATCGAGAATACTGGAAAAGTATCTGACGTCGATCGTAACGTGATCAATTTGGTTGACGGTTGATTGATCAGGAGATCGCCAGGTCCCTTTGGGAATGTCCAGGTGTGGGAACCGCGTGCTAGCCACAGAGAGGTTCCGCCCCGAGGCGAAGTCCAACAGCCTGAGTCCGTATCCGGATGTGTTGAAGTTAAGGCTGTGTTTACCGATGACTCCAGCAAAGATGTCCTCCTTTCCCAGCTGAGCGTTGCAATCTCCTAGAACGATCTTGGTGTCGTAGCTGGGGCATTGATCGTATGTTCTTTCTAGGAGATCATAGAAGTCATCCTTGATGTTGTCATCCTTTTCCTCTTTCGGGGCGTGAGCGCAAATTAGGCTGATGTTCCCGAATTTAGCCTTGATGCGGATCATCATGAGGCGTTCGCTAACGGGGTCGTAGCTCAAGACTTTTTGCCTATGTCTGCCTCTAACAACAAATCCGCATCCGAATAAGCGCTGCCTTCTCTCTCTATAACAATTGCTGTAGTAGATATCGCAGTTCTTCATTTTTCTTATGCCAGGCCCATCCCATCGCACTTCCTGGATGGCGGTAGTGTCTGCCTTGTAGCAATCAAGGGCCTCCGCAAGTTTTTGTTGGCCCATGCCCCCCCATGTATTATGTGACAATATTCCAATATTTTACTTTTACTGTATTCGTCCCAAAAGGCGTCTGACAAAAACCGTTAGACATCTGGGAAGTACATACTTGTACGATGCCATAACCATGCTTCTTGACATATGTGTGTGAATAAAAGTGAAAATGCCAAGAACGCGTAAAAAGATATAATTTTACTACAAAATCATATAATAAAGTTCGGAAGAGATTACTTTTCCACGGAAGGAAAGTACTACTTTGCAAACTGTGATGTGTTAAGGTGATGTGTTAAAGTATTGTAAAGTACTTTGTTGAGCAGCGTATACAATAACAATGATGCAAGCCTCAGCAAGCAGTAGCCTTAAATAACGCAGCGTTTTTCCCTCATTGCAATGAGGAAAATAAATTCCACACCAAATGTTGTTGAATGTACTTCAGTTTTACTTTAATGTTAAAATTTCTAATTATAATGTATAATCGAAAGGCTTTTTTAAGTTTAAGTGAAAGTCTCTGCGGCTCTTAAGCCCGCATCATTGCTTAATGAGTATCTGTTCCATTAAAGGTGAATTCTATTTTCAAGTTATATTTCACAGAAAGTAAAATGCACTACTATAGTCTTATAAAATTGAACAGAAAACGAAGATGAAAAGAATTGGAATATGCATAATCAAATTTATTAAAAGAATAATGAAAGAAAAATAATTAATTGAACATGGGAATTAACAAAGATGGGTTTATAACGAGAACAGTTTTGAAGTCTTGCTCATTATTCTTATATTCAAAAGACAATGATTTTGAAATGAGCATTTGCAAAAGCAACTCTTCATTAGAAAATACGGAAGGGGAGATCAGATTGTACTCCATGCTGACAAATAAATACGCAGAAAAGTCTTTAGATAAGTAAAGAAAATGTTTGTCTAATACAAACTTTAATTTTTTTTTAAATAATATGAAAACGAAATTTATATAGAACCATCTGTTGAAACACACCACATATTACGCGGATATACAGTAGTGTGCAATATAATAGCACTGTGTTCAAACTTGTCGCAATTTTGTCACTATTTTGTAATAGCTTTTTCCTACCGTTATGTAAACACATCATATTTATGGCACAACGTCTTTATTCCATCAGTAATAAAACCTATAAACATGACAAGAAAAAAGTGTATTCTGAACTTAGAAAAGACCCGTTATCCGAAACAACACCGAAATTCGGTGTGTGCAAATAATAGCACCAAGATAAAAAATTCATGAATATGAATATGACAAAGTCGAACACAGTGCTATTATTTTGCACAGTACTGCATATGATTTCGATTTCATTTACTTGTGCTAGTTGGAATAGCGACAAGTGACACCAATCAAAGGACGGATAACTTTGAGGTGCCATATTATTTGCTGTTTTCTCTTAAAATGCCTTTTACAATTTAATTTAATATATGCGCACATTAAACTCACAAGCCTATTGTTGTAAATATTCTTACTAACCCACTATTCTTACTGCTTCCCCACCATATTCATTCTTTTCAACCCACTATTCTTGCTACTTCGCGGCAATATTTTGATTGTAATAGCATTGTTTGAGTAAAAACACATAAAATATAAAACGTTTAGCTACAATAATATGTCATATGTATTTTATTGGTAATTAATTTTTAATCGTGTTTCTTTTAAGCAAGCCATAAACGGATTTTTATAAGGCGATTTTTAAATGTATTTAAAAGTTCTTCGTTATGTTTTTGAATAGAGCGGTGTAAGTAACGTCATTCTAAATATGTTCTCCAAAGTTTATAGTTTCATTAGATATTATTTTAAGCTGAAAAAGCTTTAAAGTTCCATTGAAATAAAAAATTGAATGAATTAAGTATTGCCAATAGGCCATTTTTAAAAAAATTTGTATTCGTATTTAAATACAGTTACATATCATAGATACAGCTTTATTACCAAAATTGGTTTTCAAGAAAATTTCCTTTATATTGCATACCTCAATATTTTTATTTGCAGTTATATCTAATCATAAGAGCGACCTGTAGATTTAGTGAATTTTTTTTCACAAAAAAAAAACAGTTTTTATAAAGTTCAAAACATAGAAAGTAATTAAAAAAATCAAAATAATAAAGCAATAAAACAGCGTTTTTATTTTTAATTTTTAATGTAGAAAGGCAATAAGAATGTGTTTTGGAATATTTTGTATATATTCTTATATTTTAAAATTGTTTCAGGCAGGACAATATTAACAAAAAATAAAAGTTAAATTGTGGCTTGTATGTTCCTTTCACATAAACGCATACTCAGGTCATAAGGTACATTTTTTTCCTCGATGGTAACACCTAAGTGAAAACACATTTATGCACTCAAGCTTCACGGCTACGTAACTATAAAAATGTCTACAATACTGGGTTGCCTTCCACAGAGTCACACTGAAAAAGTGTTTCTCTAGCAAACAAACAATGACTACAGTGCGAACAACTATAATTTAATCAAACAGACGTGTTTTTCTTATTTGTTGTGTGCATGTATACGTATATAATTGAAATATTTCTGTTAATTAATACACAATTTAAATTTCCCTCTTGTGAGGTACATAAAACATATTTTCTCACCGAAAGTCTTTAAGCTTATCCCTTATTTAACACTTTTTCGTACAATTTATATGGTTTGCTTTTGCTGTGTGATTCAGTTTTCAAATATTCAATGAAAAATAATACATATATGGCATATTTTTGTCTATTTTCTTAAAGCATTAAAACCGCGAAAAGTGTGGTAAATCGAATGCAAACATTTATGAAGGAAAACCTCTCATTCCCTTCTGTGGTTTGCATCCCATACAAGGGTTTCAGTAACCCTTTAGTGCTTAAATCTATTTTGTATCGGATTATTTATCCGTAAACGTAAATATTTACATACATGTGCGTACTATGTATATACTCATTCATACTTTGCAGCTGTCTTCTGGTTCTGACATTTCTCGAAACTGCAAAGGCGTTTATTGAAAGTAAAGCAAGAGTTTCAGTAAAGCCCAACAAAATGAACATACGAGACTTTAAATGTTACGAAGCTTTGCAGAAAAAGCTTTATTCATCCCCAAAATCAATGTTAAGAGGATTTTTTGTGCGGTGGCGCACTCTCAATGAACTTTCGCTCAGCCCTGTACACGGTTGGGGTCAACAGAGAAAATAGTCTTGTCGTGCTTTTCTGTGTTTGTATGCATCTTCCCGCCGTCATTTTAATTTTTCGCAAAGAGAAAAGAAAAGGTTTTTCATTCGCTTCAGTTTGCTGATCTGAGTGTGTCAGACAACGCGGGCGTTAACATTATTGATACAACAAATTAATAGAGAAAGAATAAAACTCTTAGAGGAAAAACTACCTATTAGATGAATAGTATATTAAACTGTTGCTTGGAAAAGGCAAATATTTCTGCCTGTTAAGTTTAAAAAAGTGATAATATAACAGTATTGTGTGATTGAGGATATTACGTTGTTTTTTATTAAATTGAAAGTGAAGATATATCTACCAAAAGGAGGAAAATATTTTCAATGTATATAGGTATATATATAAGGGTCTAACTAAAGACATAAACAAAAGGTCTGTATATATTTGATAGTCGTGGATTTAACAATATCAGCTTATAAAGCAACAACCTGTCGCATTGATCGCCTTTATTATAATATACGATTCAACTCGGCACCTGGATTTTAACGATTTTCCTTTCTATAAATCATAAACCAAAGTACATGTGTGTATATCGTTAAGTATCTTTAGGGTATTATGTGTGCTGTAAACGTTTTCTCTTCTGTGCCTATCTAAAATTTTAAAAATTTTTAACAAGTGCAAATAATTCAACGTACTAATCAAATTAAATAATTCTGGATAAAAACATCAGTTGGCGCAAACAAGTGCGGGTATAAATATATACATATACATACACACACACACACACACACACACACACACACACACACACACACACACACACACACATATATATATATATATATATATATATATATATATATCTATATATGAATATATACATATATATATAATATAAATATAATATATACGTATATATATATATGTATAAAGTATATTACATTGAATTAAATTTCTTAAAACTATTTAGGATCAATCATGTCGTCGATTGAAAATGATAAGGACATTGAACAGATGAAGGAGGATGGAGCTAGTGGGGGTGCTGAGAATAAAATGAAAAACCGCCTAAGAAAGGGTGCCCTCAAGAAGAAAAATGTTTTTAATGTTAAAGATCATTGCTTTATACCAAGATTTTTCAAGCAGCCTACATTTTGTTCTCATTGCAAGGACTTCATTTGGTAAGTTATTTTTATATAATACCAATAATTTTATAAGAATTAGTACTTTATTAATTTTTTCGCTCGAGTGCTTTCCAGTTTCCGAATAAACTGGGCCGTGAAGTATTAATTTAACGGTTAGTGCTAAATTTTACTCTTTAGGATGAGATTGAAAAATAATTTTATGAGATGTATGTTAATAATCGGATATACTTGATAGAATTTGCTCCATTGTTGGGTTTGTTTTACAATTTTAAGCGTTGCCATTGCCTTCATATGTAGGGTTATTTCTATCAATACACAAATGGAAAAACGGAGTTTGTGTACCATAAATATAAGTTCTAAGCCTAACTGGCTCAACTTAAGACAATTGAAAATACTTAGTCGTTCATGACTACATTTCGCATTAATTTGGGGTACCAATTGTTCGCGAATCTAGAAGTTAAAAAAGAATACGAAAATTATATGCTCTTATATAGAATTTGGTTTAACAGTCATGATGTGGTGCATTTAATTTAATCTCTTAAACAAACCATTTGAGCATGTATCTATTACACATTTTTTAACAGCTTCATTCGACTTAATTAATTTTGATGTACGATTACTAAGGAACATATATATTGTGTGGTCTTATTTGTGGTTTATTTGTAAACATACAAGCTTTGTTGAATTGAATACATTTGACCGTGTGCATAAGTTAATTCATCCATCTGTACGTCTAAGCCGCTAAGTGGAGTAAAATAGAATTTAATTTATATAGTTTGCTAGATTAGTTTTTAACTAATTAACAATGATGATGCCAGTGCCACTCCTGTTTTTCTGCAAGCGAGTTTCATGACTACGTAGTTTTCTTGAATATATTTCATATGTTAAAACACTTAGTCAAATACTTACTAATTGGCACTGGCCAATTCCTAGCAAATTGGTATATACTGTTAACTTAAAAATATATACATCGACCTATATATATCATTATTGGTTATTTTATTAATCACAGTGCAACTTTCAAAGCAATTTCTTTTTCTTCCCTTTTACAGGGATAGTTTTCATATATATATATAATTGGAATGCATTCATGATAGAGGCTGATTGGGAAGTCTTAATTTAATATGTAACAGTAACATCACTTACTTTCTGATACAAGTAGTATGAATACTAAAAAAATAATTGTGGTTTTGTTCATTAACTACTGTTCGTATGCTTTAAATAAATATAACTGATTTCTTCAATAGAATGACTATATGTTGTTTTCTTAACTGGATTTGTATTGCTTTTGTTTTTGAATAAAGTGAGCGTTAAAGAAGAAGAAAGTTACTCCCCCAAAATTTCAATTAAAGGAGATAAAAGTTAAGAACAGGAGAATCAGCAGCGAGTTAAAGAGCTTTAATAAGCGGACTATTTCTCTTATTTGGAACAAACAGTTGTTTGATTGTTTTTATTTCTTGGTTGAATACATTTAGATTCAAAATTGTTTTCCCCGACGCTGTCGAAATCATTTTAAAATTCATTTAAAATACAGTTTGGGAAACTGCTTTGATTAATTAAATATTAAAAATATTTTAAAATCACTGCTTGTATTTAGCATTCCACGACGTAATATGTGCTCTTATTTCTCGTAGTTTAGACATTTAAGACCTAATATATGAAATAATGCTCGTATTTTCTGTGAGTGTATGTAAAGTGCCAAAAACTCTGTGTACAAATATGTATACATCTATAACGCATGTAACGTAGACAAATATATTTATTCTATGATACTTTTGAAATCCCCTGTGGTAAGCAAAAGAATTGGCATCTTGCTCTCATCGTGAGGCTATTTTCTACTCCAAATCATTGCGTAATTCGATCCAACCACACTGGGGTATGTTTGTTTTTTTCCCACTTGCTAAATATGGTATTTATTTTTTGTTCTAACTTTGCCATAGTACACAATAGTATACACAAAGGGACGGTAAATATTATTCTATGATTTTTATCTTTTTTAATAGAGGAAAGATTACCAGGTTATTCATGTGTTTCAATGTACAAAATTCATTCCATGCATAAAGACATATTCGTGTTTATATATGGTCATGCTAGTTAGAAAAAAGTTGCTTTGTTTATTTGGATTATCATGCCAAAATTCCCGATATATATTTTTTCGTGCTTATGAATGGGCGCGAACTTTATACATGCACATTACACACAAACACACACACTAATATTATTGCATTGAATAACTTATACTTAATATTAGTATAATATAGTTGCATGGAACACTATTTAGTAATAAGTACACCGGAAAAAAATATATATATGTTTTTTTTCTCTGATTAACTAAGTTTACTTGTTGTGCAGTCATTTAAAATAAAAGAAAATACTTTTATGACAAATTTTATAGAAACAATCTGGGAAGTGGAGGAATATAACATGAATTTTACATGCCCAAATGTGAAAAATATTATAACTTAATTTTTAATTTATAAAAAAAATTTATAAATAACCTACATTGAATTTAATGCATATGGAATATTCTAGTCTTTAATATCTGCGAAAATAACTTAATAATGTGTATGTATATTGGTTACACAAAGCTCTAATATAAAAAATTATATAAGGGAATCTTATTACATCATTCATGTACCTGAACTTATAACAAGAGCTTTGATTTCAATTAAATATAACCTTCGACATCATTTAAACTTTTATTATTACTTATCTTTATACAGAGTTGTAATATTTCGAAAAAACTTTGCAAAATTGATTCATTCTTCAGGAATATTATACTTCAGTGAATGCTATTGTAAAGCATTTAAGCATTAAATCTATGAATAGAAATTAATTTGAATCCAGTAGGCGTCTTTTATACTATTCTATATCGAATGAAGGAATTCATAAATGTCCTTTTTTAATTCACGTACCTTCCTAATTCTAGTGGATTTGTGAAAAAATATTGAATTAAAAGGTCATTTTTTTGCGAACCTTCACCTTTAATAAATTAACTCAATTTCATTTAAACCTTTTATGCTATAATTGTTTTCTTAGAATTTTATTATTGTTGTGTGTATGTTATTTATGAAGCATATACACATTCACTAAATTCATTTATAAGACTTGCACAAACTGGAGTGTGTGTTTACTTCTATTAGTATTTCTTTCCAAAACCTGTCGCTGTTGTTGAAAAAAACAGCAAATACCTCCAAATAATATTCAAAATAAAATAACTCAGTTGCATCAAAATGATTTTACTGTTTAGAAATCAAAACTGAGTTTAGTAAGTAAATTATAAAACAATCGAATTAAATACAACGTACACTTTATGTGGTCAGGCACTTCTTTTAATTACATTAATATACATATATTTATAAGGGTAATAATCCACCCCTTATATAACCAATAACATAATACTATACAAAATACAGCAATATTTCAATTTAGTTGTACTAAGCCCTAGAGACATAAAGCAAACTAATTTAAATTTTCTTAAGCATTTCGATAGATAAGAAATAACGCTATCCTAATGACAAACTTCAGTGAAAAATGTTTAGAAAATCTTACTCAACAAAAACAATATATACACAAATGCAAAAAGTGGAGTTTTGGAATCGAAATTTACACTTAAGGATATTTTTGTTGTACTGAAAAAATATAATGTTTAATATTTATACTAGTTGCAGGAAAAGTATTCATATTTACATTTTTGTTAAAAAAAATTGTCCGATGGAGTTGCATTTTCCATTGACCTGTGTGTGTGTGCACAGAAATTGTAAAGCTTATTAAAACATTTTTAATGTAATAGAGAGGAAAGTATAAGTTTATATTAACGCAATATAGGTCCAATATTCCGTGTTCCACAAGTTTGTGTAAGACAGAAAACAACTGGAACAAGTGAATTAAAAAGTTAATTACATGCACCTTTGATTTCAAATACACAAGAGCGAACACAACATAAAGAGAAGAATTAAAAGAGGGATTCTAATGACCAAGAATTACTTTTCTGTTCGGACTATGAAACAATTACTTACAAGTTTCTTCATTAGTTTTATTTTCAAATAAATAAAATGAATTGAAATATGAAAATTGGATATGCAAACAGAAATTTTATTAGTACTTCCTTAATCAATTGGGGAGTGTAGTCTACTATTTTTTGACGCATAATTCCGAGTATATTAAAGCCTTAGAAATCAACTTAATTGTATCTCGAGTAAAGCATGGACTTCTTGTATATATATTTATATATACGTATATAAAAACAAACTGAACTGTTTCCGATTTTATATAGACAAAATGTGACAATCGGGACCAATGTATGTTATCCAGAAGAAAGGCAACATTACGCAAGTATACATTGTCATTAACTACTTACAATTGCAAACCTGACGAAATAACATATACGAGTATATACACATATTACGAGGGTTGCCTTTCATATTTCACGAGCCTTGTTTTGAGCGATTGATAAATTGTGTGGGATCCAACGCGAACAAATTTTTTGACGGTTATATGTTCATGCAATATTGAATGTATGCTGGTCCCACTAAGGTTGTCTTAATCTCACGATAGGTCACATGACAATTTTGCAATATCAGTTGGCGCACAGCATCAATGGTTTCCGGAACAACATCTGATTTTTGACGACCTTTACGAAATTCGTTTTGGAGTGAACTACGACCTCGGTTGAATTCACCATACCACCGATAAACACTGGTCATTGATGGAGATTCATCGCCAAAAAATGAATTAAGTTCATCGATGCACTGTTGTTAAGTTAATCCAGGTCGAAAGTTGTAAACAATAATCTCACGATAATTTTCACGATTTAATTCCATTTTTTTGGCGAGATGAATTTTTTGACTTACTCTAAACAACACAAATAGCGCTCGTATGTCAAAACATTCTGAGTATTTATAACCTCAAAAATGTCAAACTTTACGATAAAGCTGGCTGTTGCCAGATTGCAATCTTGAAATATAAAAGGCAACCTTAGTATTGTATATGACGGATTCAAAAATGTATATTAAGGAACCAACGAATTGGGGTTCAATGTCCTTAAATTCATTCGGAGAAATTTAAAATATTTGGATGTTTTTAAAATTTTCGAAGTGGAATAAAGTCTTATCGGCTGAATAATAATTGTGAACTGAAGACTTGCATCCGTTTTTTTTTTGTTGTACCAAGATTACGTATAGGCTGCGACACTGTTTCCGGTGTTATGTAAGTATATTCGTAAATTTATGTAGGTACATCGCCCGATGAGTGGAATCTCAGCGACGTTTGTCCGGTCTAAAAGAAATAAGATCCCTTTGACTGCGCCAATTATCGAGGAATCAGCCTTCTTAACATTGCCTACAAGATCCTTTCTGCAGTTTTGTGTGAGCGTCTGTCCACAACGTGATAGGTCAATATCGGTGTGGTATCACTTTACGGCGGACACTAGAAAAGACCCAAGAAGTACTGATCGACACACACTACATTTTTATCGATTTTAAGTCCGCATATGACAGTGTGCATAAGGATGATCTATACATTGCTATATCCATACCGTACCAAACTCGTCGGATTGTGTAGGATGACGATGGAGAACCCTTGTTGCTCCGCCAAAGTCAGCAACTCACCGAGCCCTTCAATGACAACAAAGGTTTTGGTGATTTCTTTGAAATCGTTCTTGCGAAGATCATGCGTAATTCATAAATCAACACCAGAAACACGATCTCCCAAATTTAGCACAATTGCTAGCCTACGGGGACGGCATTGACGCGAGTGGACGAACACAGCGAGCCGTCAATGAGGCGTTTGCTGGCATTGAAACCGAAGAGGCTAAAATGGGTCTGGCGGTAAATAAGGGCAAAAGTAAGTACATGCTGTCATCAAGGAAAGACACACAACATCGGACAAAGCGTCACACTAGACAGCAGAAACTTTGAGGTAGTCAAGGACTTCGTCTACCTCGGCTCCGCGGTAAACAGGGACAACAACATTAGTACCGAAATCAAACGCAGAATCACTCTTGCCAATCGCTGTTTGTTTGGGCTCAAGAGGCAATTGAGTAATAAAGCTCTCTCTCGAGGTACTATGCTTGCTTTAAATAACAGCTTGATTATCTCAGTCCTGCCTTATGGCGCAGAAACATGGACTAAAAGCGGATGAAAAATATTTTCTAAAAAAAAGTTTGCATGGGATTTTTGGTTTTATTTGCGTTGTTGGCATCTAGAAGGGAAGATTAAACCATGAACCTTATGAACTATACTGCAACATGCACCTGGTCAAGTGTCTTTGGACACAATTCTTAAGATGGCTATGCCATGTAGAGTGTATAGCCATTACTGCTCTGGCCTGAAAAATCTTCGAAACCGTCGCAACAGAGGGCAGTTGGCTAATGTGGCGCACACAAGTGGAGAAGGACCTCAACCAAC
Organism: Eristalinus aeneus; assembly: GCA_955652365.1. Taxonomy (NCBI): domain Eukaryota; kingdom Metazoa; phylum Arthropoda; class Insecta; order Diptera; family Syrphidae; genus Eristalinus; species Eristalinus aeneus. The sequence continues at coordinate 82,092,859 of OY019131.1, read as the reverse complement.
TTAGAGTGCGCAATTAGAGGTAGCTGGTGAGAGATGCCGCTGGCTAAAGAGGCATGTTGGTTGAGGCTTAGGTCAAACCTGGACTGTAGCACCAAACAAAGAAGAACTTATTAACATAATTTTCGCCTAAGAGTCTGGTATCAAAGTTGAAGTGTAAATTAAAAGTTTCTAGGGCGAGAGATTTTTATTGCCAAATTTTCTATCCAGAGCTGCAATACCTGTTAATCATAAAAAAACATATACGAGTAACATATTTCATTTTCAAATAAAATACAGTGAGTTATGTAGTTGGCATCCGACGATCATCAAAATATGTATATATTGTCACATTCGTCTGTTAATATGAGCAAGATAGGGCCTCTGGATTGTTATTATATTAATAGGGCAGAACAAAGTTGTTCACAAGCGATTTACGGCGTTCACATGCAGAAAGGAGATAGGCGATGTTGAGAAGGCTGATCTTTCGATATTTGGAGCATTTAAACGGGCCTCCTCTTTTGGACTGGGCAAATGACACGGAGATTTCATTCATCGAGCATGCTTTCTTGCTATCATTTCTCAGCAATTTCAGTTTTAATAATGTGCATTTAAAACAAGGCAAATGAAAGATGTTGTTTCCGATATTTCTCACCCTGATGTTAGTACATGTGTGTTCCAATACTTTCTGCACCACTGTTTTGATCATTCATTATCGTTTATTTCACGTATCATCGGGCGTTAATAATGTTTGTAAGCAGCCTCCACTCAAACGTTGCAATGTGGCCCAATGATGAACAAAAACAGGACAAAGTAATTATTTTGAAAAACAACACTTTCTCCTTTGTGGGTTCGCACGTTCTCCTTTTTAATTGCTCATCCGTTTGAGTTTATTGAAAAAATTTGCATTATTTTGATTGCTTTTAAGAAATATTTCATGCTAAAGCTGAAGTCGAGTAATTCTGCAAAAATTGGGATGCACTCATTTATTGATTTGACAGAAAACCAACAATCGAATATCTTGTATGAAAATATTTTACTATCGCCCTAATTTCACGTACATATAACCCATTTTTTTTTATAGAAGAATAAACGTTCGTTGATTTGTGTTAATTTGTACTGTTGTGTGTTGTTTGTTTCGGGAACGGAATCACAATTATATATACATATATAAAAAACTTTTGATGTAAATCTCCGAACTTTTAAAAATAGCGTTTTTTTTGAAAACTGGGATAAAATTTAGGACAGATGAATGAAGAATATCAATAACCCGAGGTGTGGGATACATCAGAATTATGTAAATGAACTTAGACATTGATGCCATAAGTTAGTATTTTCATTGTATGTGGTGTAAATAATGTTCTTAGATCGCTGATGGCATTTAAAGGAGATAGTTCAACGACGAACACTATAAGCTGTACAGCGGCAAACGCCTGGTCAAGCGTCTTCGGATACAACACTTAAGATGGCTAGCCCATGTAGAGCGTATGGACACTACTGTTCCGGCCAAAAAAGTCTTCTATTCCGAGCCATTGGGACAATATAACAGAGGACGGCGTACGCAGAGGTGGAGAATGACCTCAACCCGATACTTGTGTTGTTAAAGCTATACACTGCGCGCTATTAGTGAAAATGTCACTTCTCGTCAACAAAGTAATTCTTGAAACGTATATAACTAGCATCTAATAAAGCTGTATCCACCTATGGAATTTAACTAAAATAATTACTTCGTGTGTTTGTAAACCGTTTTTTCCCTGCCATAGGTAGAGGAAAAACAAATCAAAGACGCCACATCCTTACAACAAACAACAAGAGCACGGAATATCATGTATGTACATGTATGTATGTCAAAGTGTACACAAAAAACGCCATTGGCTGCTTATTTGTCGCAAATGAGTACATTTGAATGTGAATACAGACATAAGAATATAAAACTGGAGTATGATACTTGTGGTACTAGGTAGTCATCATGCTTTAAGTGCCGTAGGTGAAATGATATATGAGTGATTGCTTTTCGTTGTCTTACATGCGGAACGTAATGCGTTTGTTTACTTTTTTACTGCATTGGTTGTTGCGGACGGTCATAGACTTTTTTAAGGTGTCGCCTTTGCTTTATTTTTAAAACCGTTACAAAAACATTTTCAAAGATTTTTTCGGAAGAATTGATAAACGGTAAACTGCGGCATACTTCAATTTACAAAAATACATAAATACATAGGTGTATATACGAGTGTGCTGTATATTAATATACTCTTAGATAGTTAAGTATCATGCAAATTATTTATTGTTTTTACCACGATTGATACAAGCAAATAAAATAAAATAGAGGACTATCGAAGTTTTTTTTATTCTCAATATAGTTTGATGAAGATAAACATTATAAAGTAAAATTGGGCGAAATCTTACACAGAATTGTTTTCGTTTTCGTAGTCATAAGCATTAAGAATCTGCAGAACGTAATGTTATTGACTTCAACTTTTCCATTTATGAGAGATCACATCCTAAGGATAATGATAATGATATATCTATTATTTCGCATAATATTAATGACATAAGTATTGTTACCGCACATTTTGCAGCTTAGAGATATGATATTCTAATATCTTTCTTCTATAATATTTTACAAATAATTATGCAAAATTGTGTTTCTCAAAATAAAATGATTATATTTTGGAGGAAAATACAAAGAAAAAACCTTCAACGTGAAAAGAAAAAAAAACAAACACAAAAACGGAAGTGAACAAGTGAACAATACAAGTTTTGTAATAAGTAAATTAAATAATAAATAAATGAATATATAGATGGATAACTAAAAAAAGAGTAAATAAATAAATAAATAAATGGATATACAAATAAATAAATAAATTAATTAATTAATTAAGTAATAAATCAATAAATAAATAAATATTTTTTTTATTTTTTTATTTTTTCATTATTTTATTAAACAATTCTTATAATTATTTAAATATAGTTTACAATATGCATAAATAGGGTATTTACAATTGAAATAATGTTTATGACATTTGATATTTTTATACAGTGGGTAATAAAAATAGTGTTATATTTCACCTCTTAGGTTGAGATACTAAAACCAATAAATTAGGGTGGGGTGACCCATGCATAGCTTGACAAAGAAAAAACAAAATTTAGAAGGTTAAAATTTACAGAAGAAGCGCGAAAGACAAGGGAACTAATACATTCATTACACTTTACTTTTTCGTTACCTTACATCAGAATGCCAGGGGAAAACAGTTCTAAATCAGAGTAATTTAAATTTAATAGCCAATTTCTTAAAAGCTTTTCAAAACTTCGAGAGTCAGCTAAAGATCTTATGAAAACTGGAAGTTTATTAAACATGCGGCATGATGATACCAAATAAAAATTACGAAAGGCAGTGGTTCGATATTTTGGAACAGGTACAACAAAAGAAGTGTTCGAACGTAGTCCAAAGTTTGAAATTATTCTTAAATTGCGCTGACCTGATCTCGCGAAAAACACTTTTAGTACATTAAAATAATAAAGATGTCTAATGGGAAGATTTTTTGAACTAAGAAATAGCGGGTGACATGGATGCTGATGGCTTTTGTTAAATATTTGTCTTATCACCTTTTTTGTACAAGTAATAAGTTGTGTTTTATTCACAAAAGTTCCACCCCAACATGTTATGGCATATTGCATTTTAGAATCAATAATAAGTCGTAGATATTTAAATTCTTTTACTTCCTCAATCAAAAAGCAATTATTACTGCAGTTAAGAGTACTATTAAAAGCTTGTAAGTTTGTAATAAATAAATATAACACAGTAACACTGATGAACACTAGAAATTAAGTATCACTTAGAATACTAATAAGCGGTTTTTCAAGAAAAACAAAACGTTCTTGGAATTTTAATTTCAGTTCAACATTCGCTTTTTTGTGTATATCTTTGAGTTTTCCTAATTTAAAGACAATCTTTTTAACTTCAATTGCCTTGTAGGCACAAAGCACGGCTTTCTTTTTCGTGTAAAAAGATAGCCTGCATCTTTTTCTCATTTAATTTGATGTTTCATTTGCTGAAATATTTTTCCACAATTATGATCACATTTAAGAGATTGCGCTCAAAATTGAGAAAGCGGTATCGTCTGCAAAAATTGCAGTGTGACAACTTGGCAATATTGGGGAATCAGGTACCTTAATATTATATAAAATTGGAGCTAGAACTGAACCCTGTGGAACACCAGAATTGAAAAATAATAGGTCAGAGACAGCACTGTTCACTTGGACTATGAAGCGACGACGAGCTAAGAAACTTTGGACAATTTTACATATATAAGAAGGAAACCGGAATTGAATCAATTTATACAAAAGTCCGTCATGCCAGACAGTATCAAATGCTTTCTCTATGTTGAGTAGAACCATCCCAGTTGAGTTGCTTATAGCACGGTTCGACTTGATATGATTGCAGACTCTTCACACCTGATGGGTGGAGCTGTGGTGTGCCCTGAATCCAAATTGTTCATTGGAGAATATACTGTTTTCAGAACATGTTTTAAAATCACTTCTTGAACTTTCTCCAAAACGTTGCTAAGGTTGTTAAGCAAACTTATTGGCCTGTAGATTTCAGGATTTTCAGGAGGCTTGCCGGATTTCGGTATAAGAATAACTTTGGCTAATTTCCAGAGGTCATTGTTGAAAACAAATAAAGAAAAATTTTGATGTACACGTGTCCGAAATTTAATGACCTGAATATAAACCAATGGTCCAACAGATATGTATGTAAATACACTTATGACGGTAATCGGGTTTCCTTTGCAATATTAAAACATGATTACAAAATCAATACTACATTCAAAGTAAAAAATCAATAAATATATTCGTTCTTTGCCTATAAACATGTACAAATATACGACATACATTTGTAGTCCTAGTATAATTTAGAACAATTACAGGTGGAATTAATTAACAATTGTACCTTATTCTATGTTTTAAAGAAACTTTAAAAATTGCTTTAGCTCGCACTGTAATAAAAATAAATTCTTGATTAATCGCTCACATGAAATACTTCATATTAACATACACTCGTATGTGCTTAGATAAATCTATAAACATATAGCTCGCAGTTCTACTTAACTTATCTTCACACATATTTCATAAGAATGAGGACTAATAATTCACAATGTCGAGTAAAAAGGATCAAAGAAATTACCTAATCAGACGCTGAAGTGTAAATGTAGGTCGGTAGCTCTTTTTATAGCTCATTGGCGATTTGAGATAGCTTTTGTATTGGTATAAGCATGCATATTTATATTACGTTTAGTGAGTATGAATACCTGTGCATTTAATCATGCTTAATTTGAAGAGGTTACCCGAGCTTGATTGATCTTCTATTTATGGAAATTAATACACTGTTTCTGAAAGAAGACGGTTAATCGATTATTTATCATAACACCTTGGAAATTTATTGTATAATGCACATTTATAATATATTATGAAAGCGTTTGAAAATAATTAAAGCAAATTTGTGTATATATATATCTTTATATATAACCAAAAACGTGTGTATAGACCAATTGTTTATTGCGTCATCACCCATTATTGAAAAATGCTTTTATTTGTGGCACAGTTTAAATTAAGAACGGTATTTTAAAGGCATTAAAAAATTAATGAGAGTCATTGTATTACGTCACATATAATGCAATTATATACGTAGGCACTGTAATACTTTAAAGAAGTTCCATTATTAGTTTGCTTTTATATAGTTTTGAAGCTTCAAAATGTTTGCATCTGTACAGACAGCTCATGCAGAGAATACTTTTTGACCATGTCTACTATGATATATTGCATGTCCATTTTTAACTCCATCTCCGGTCAACATTTTCCATGAAATTTAATTTTTACTTCTTTTTTTGAGGTTAAATGTGCTCATAATTTGCTAAGCCGTGGAACAGTGCCCTTCTTTCTTATTTAACTATTGAGTCGCTCCTTGAGTTTTCAGAATATATTAACCATCATTTTTAGCATGCATCGGAGAACCAGAATAGGGCAAGGATGTGATCACCATCATAAATGTGATCTTTATGACCGCCTAGGTCTCTGAGTATTAAATAATGAAATAATAATAATAATAATCGGCCGGGGCCAAGCTTGCTCATCAACTACTCGCGAGTAGGAGGTAAGCTTGAGAAACAGATCAAAAGAGGTGGAGCCGTGAAAAATTCGATGGTTTCAGCCGGGAATCAAACCCGGACCTTCGGCGCCTGAATGTCGCACTCCACCCACTACCCCACGACGGCGATTTAAGAGAAAAAGTTCAACCATCAAAGATGTGATTCTTATGACCGCCCAGCTCTCTGAATATTAAACGATTACTGTGCCATTAAATGAGATTCAATTCAATTCAATTAATTATTATTTCTGTAAAGGTACAATAAGACATGAGTCTTTTATAGTACTAAGTTGTGAAAAATTCAGAAAGTTATACAATTTTTCATATTACTTAAAACTAATAGTACCAAAAACAAAATAAAAGGGCATAGGAAGGGGACTTAAGGAAGGGAAGAGAAGTGTAGGAAAATGGCATGTTTAAAGCGCTTGGCATTATAAATTGTTCTTATGTGATTTGGTAGAGAAAATAAAAAAAAAAGTTTAATAGCATGAATGTACAAAAGGCGCGATGAATTTAAATAAAGATGATGAGATGGTATAAGAGTATGTGTTCTAATAGATCGACCAAAATTAAGTTTGTTGTAAAGATACGATGGAAACTTGTTGACAATTATTTTATGAAGAAATATCAAATTTCTCATTTCCATGAAATGATCTAGGAAAATTCCCAGTAAGCTTTTACTGTACTGAGATACATGATCGAATCTTCGTAGTCTCTATACATATCTGACCGCATCTTTAAATGCCACCTGTATTTTTCGTTGAGACAGTGAGTCAACTTTACTGTATACTACTTCAGCATAAGTAATTAAAGGAAGAATGAGGGTTTGGACAAGTTTTTTTCGTGTATCAAGTGGAGTGTAGTTAGAGGTCAACCATAATTTGCGTAGACAACCATATACTCTTCTAATTACGAAATTTGTGTGGTCGTATCCAGACAACTTTGAATTGACAATAAAACCTAAACTGGTAACAGTATTAACTACTTTGAGTGTATCACTACCCAGTACTATACTCGGCAAATTATCGAAGGACACAGTCGAATTGCAAACAGGAATTACCTGTGACTTCTTCGGATTCAATTGCAATCCATTTTTTTTTTGACCAGCTGTGGATATTGAATAGCTCTTTATTAATTAAAGCTATCAATTCACCTACGTTGTCAGGACATTTTGCTAAATAAAATTTCACATCATCAGCATACAAATGGACAGTGGAATAATTACGCACAGATGGAAGATCGTTGATAAACATGGAGAAAAGAATAGAAAATTAAGAGGGTCGAGAACAACTCTTTGGAACCTATCGGATAGGAAGCTTAAAATAAGACTTACAGCTGTATCACTAAATGCAAAGAAATTTTTCAATTTCCACCAAAGTAACTTGTGATTAACTTAATAAAAAGCCTTAGAGAAATCAAGTAAGCAAAGAAGTGAAATCTGTTTTTTGTCATAGTTTTGAATAATATCTTCTACGATGTTAACCATGGCAGTAGAAGTACTGTGATTAGCTCTAAAACCATCTTGTGCTTCATACAGTAGGCTATTACGGGATAGATGTTAAATCAGCTGCTTTGCTATTAGTTTCTCTAAGACTTTAGATAAGCAAGGTAGAATGCTGATGGGTCTTAAGTCTGAAGGAGAGGATGGATTTAGTCGTTTAGCAATAGGTATAACTCGGGCTATTTTCCATGATCTAGGAAAAGTTGATGAAATAATACAATGATTAATAGTATGGGTTATGTCAGATACTATGATAGGGAGGATTAATTTTACAATTTAAAGGAACTCCATCTTCCCCAACAGCATTTGATCGTATCTCCCTTAATGCATTAATCACCTCAATTTCACTGACGGTTTCCACTTCCAAGGGTCTTAAGTCCGTGTGACTTAAGACATCTGCAAAGTTGCAACAAATCTCCTCAGACTGGCTTTCAAGAAAAAAGTTGTTGAGAGTATCTGGGTCAATCATACATTTTCCATTATGCTTGCTATCAGAGACTCCTATGCATCCTAGGTTGTTCCATAGTTTCTTAGGGGCAAGTGAAGAACTCAGCTTAGAAGTATAGAATAACCTTTTAGCATTACGTACAGTAACAGCTGATTGGTTTCGCACTATTTTATAAGCATTCCAGATGAAATCCGATGGACTTTTTTTACATTTAGTATAGAGCCGGTTGCGTAGTTTAATACTATTCATTACTTCAGTAATAAACCAGAGAGCGAGCAACAACAAGCGAGAAACAGTAGGATCAATAATATCCCGGGCCTGTTTCCTTATCCGTTTTCGCGTAGCGTTTTTAATCCTTAGTCCACAGTTTTGCACGGGAACTAGTGTTTCATTATAAGATGTCCGGGCCCCATCGACAATAATAAAAAAATATGAATCGCTTTCAAGTTCGATGGAAAAAATCTAAGATACACAATTCGAAATATGTAGTGATAAATTCCGGGTAAAGTCTGTTTATGTTATAGTTCTAAAAGAAAATGGATCATCAATATCTTTTACACGGGGTATAAAATGCTTAGATAATACTTTTTGAATAGACATTGAATGCATTAACAAGCTTTAAAAAAAATTATAGTTTTTAAGTAATACTATATTTATATATATTGGATTCTGCAACACAAGTTCACAAGGGGATCAGGGTTCAATTTCATCACCAACTACCTTAATTGTTTCCCATGAATAGAAGGGATCAACATTGTTTTGTCTACTCCGAAAGGCGAGCTTGCGACGTTGGTTGAAGGAGGCGGTGCAGCTAAAACACGTGGTATTTGGTCCAGCAATCGAAACTGGGACCTCAGGCGGGCGAGTTCCGCCCTTTAACCCCACTACGTCGCGACGACTGCTTCGAGTAGAATATTTTAATAAATTTCTGGAAAAAATAGGCGCACTTTTATAACAAAGGCGTTAACGCTTTGAATGGTGTTAAAGTGCACAATTTGTAGTTTATATTTAAATATATATATGTATATATTTGTATATATATATATATGTATATATATGTATATATATATATATTTTTTTTTATGTACATATTTAATTAACATAAAATTGAGCAGTATCTTTAAAAAGCTAACTACTTCCTCCAACTACAGTAATTTTATTTATATATCCTCTATACGCCACCATTCCCTCACAAAGGAAGAAGCAAGGAAATGAACAGTCACTTAGAATACATTGTTGATCAAACTTATTATATTGAAGTGTATAAACGAAAGGGTGACAAACCATTCCACATTTGAATTACAGTGACTGTCAGATTGTATCGGATACAATGAAGTTATTTTCTGTAACATTTTACTTCCTCGTAATTCCAATGCCAGCTGATATGCAATTCTACATTTTCTTTTTCTTTATATTTAACTGATGATATATTCTATACAATTAATATTACCTTCAAAACTTTTTTTACACTTTATCAATTGCAAATAACGATCTGACGCACATGTTCGAAGATTCTTTTTTCAATTCCTACACTGAAATTGTTCCCAGTTTCTTTGATTTCAACAAGTATTTAGTGCTAAAGAGTTCTTATGCGACATGTAACTGAGAAAGGAATGTTCGTTTTAAGTAAATTGAATTAAATTAGAGGATAAAAATGGCTTTGGTAGTGTTAGCTCACAAAGAATAATTCATATCTACACTTGATACACAAATAGCAATGCATTTGTTTAAGATACAAGCACAATTCGGACAAATATTTAATTGTCTTAATGCTTAGGATTGTGGACTTTATGCATGGATTTGTGTGGCCATGTGAAAAAAATACTTGTATTTGCTATACTCGCAATTTATTTAACTATTATTTCTTTTTACGCGAAACATAAAATTTTGTTACGAAATATTTCGGTATCCGTTTTCAGTATGGGATCCATCGACTGCATAAATCGTAGATGGATGATATATTCTTCTTTTCCGAAATGCAAATATTGTCATTTCTTTGGTAAGACGTTAATTCCTGTCACTGACGAGAAACTTCAATTTATTAAAATTTGCACGTCGTCGTCACGTCAATATGGTTTATATATTGTTTTGATTAATTGCATACTGCTGTCGCAACATACAAAAATGCAAGTTAATTTTTTATGAATCTATTTTTCCTTATCCTAATTTATGTTAATTTTTATATTGTGTAAACCGATAAGTTTAACTTATGTGTAATTAAATTGCTAAGTTGAGTATCACCAAACGTTCCTCAGAGTACTAACGAAGATTTATTAAGTTTTATTAATGATAAGATTGCCGGCGTAACACCTTATATTTTTCACGGCACCAAATCTTTCGAGTTGCTGACATCACTCAAAGAATAGGTTTCTCAAATTTCGTCGTTCGTAGTCGACTAAAAAGTGTAGGTCCCTGGTCCACCTGTGGACTGCCGCGGATTCCATGATTACGTTTAAGTTTTTATTGTGCATATGTGTATGCAAATTAACTGAAATATGTTTTAATAATAAAAATCTGTGAGAGCCACTTTATACCTATTGTGAGAAGTAAAGTCAGTACAATTCACTCAGTTGTTTTTTACATTTTATTCAGTTCTTTTTCCTGCAGTTTGTGAAAGAAATTTGCAAATCTTGTTCATCGTTACCATATTACTTTCACAACTGTAAAAACTGTACATATATGGTAATATATTTGGCATTGTTCTAATTCTTATGAAAATATCTGCGGTCCTATTTTAATATTTTTTTTCTTCATATGTGCAAATGTTCTTATAATTTATATCTGTTATTATTGATTTTTGTTTGGTAATGGATACCTAATTACAACATTCGTAAGTTCACAGTTGTATGGTTCTCACTATATGAATTTTATTGTCGTTTTTATTTATGTACATTAACGTTATGTTATTTGAATAATCTCATAAGTCCTTATACCGATATCTTGAAGTGCCTAAAACATTTTAAATATGCCTTTATTTGACATACATAATAAACACCCTCAACACCATATACAAAATTCTGTTGAAGCAAAAAAGTAAATGTACTTAGACTACTTGATATGTGTGTACCTATCTAAACTTACATATATATAATATAATACAATTTTTCCCTAGAAACAGGGCCTTCGACCTGAAACTTACATGCGGATATGCATATGTCGCACACTACCAAGGCTTTACTTTAGAGACTAATTATCCACTATGCTTGTGTAAAATCAATAAATTAACAGTTCCTTAAGAGAACACGGACATAAATGCCACAGACTGAACAAATTTGTATATACAGTGAATGTTCTAGTAATCTTATGCACTTTTAAAGCTTCATTTCCCTAGTTGTCTGACGTGTTCTATAAGACTTAATATAAACTAAGTTGCTAGAGTAAATCATTAGCTTGAATCCTGAAAAAATATGTATATATATATATATATATATATATATATATATATATATATTTTACATGCTATTTCTAATTTTTTAATTGAAATGAATTAAAGTGGTCGTGGCGATGGGTAATAGAATTAGAAGAAAATTGACAACACCCTTAAACCGGCATCAGAAAGCTGAACTAAGTTTCTAGTTTTTGTCGCTAAATATTTCAGTAAAGACAAAACTGATTTCAACCCCTTCGCACGTGTGCAAACAAACAACAGTTTTGTTCTTTTGTATCTTTAGTTAAACGCATTTAGTACAGTTAGTAATATATATCTTCAAGCTTTGAAGAATCGATCAATTTACGGAATATTGATGTATATACAGTACATCACAAAATTGAGCATACACTCACAGCTTAAACATATTTTTATCTTTATAGATATATGAATATATATTCATAAATATATAAATATTTTTATATAAACATAAAATATTTATATATTTATATATTTAAATATATATATATATATATATATATATATATATATATATATAAATGCTTTCCCCACGCCAATAGAATTGAAATTTATGATTTAAAAGTGAATCTCGAGATTACGTCTACATAAAATCTAAACATTACGTCACACATTTTCCGTAAATCTCCGAATTTCGGAACACTTGAATCAAAATTGAGTCCATCTCTCTATGAAAGATGACTTTAGTTGTACATGCTTGCTTTTTTTTATCTTACAAACACCTGACTTGGAATCCATTTAAAATTATGAAATTTGTATAACTCAAAACCGGTAGAAAACTAGTGCATGGTCAGGCCATAATTTCTTTAGTACTCACCTGGTATTGGTACCTGAAATCATCAGCGTATGCGTGTCGCACTTACCAACTGCGCCAAAGTGGCTACTCATTTAAAGAAGTGAAGGAGGAAGAGTGTCACATAGGGTAAAAGAAGATTAACAGTTTTTAAAGCCCCTGAAGAATGTTGTTGGCTTGTGAATAGTTAAGTTCAACCAAGGCTTAAAATTCGGAGGGAATAGTGACTCAGTATTTTATTTTTTTCAGAAATCGACAATTTTTAGTTTTAAAGTAAGTTTAGGACACGCTTGACTTACGGCGACGGTGTTTTCCTTCAGAATTACATTAACATCGCAACCAACTCATAACATTAATACAACGTTCGTTTCCTTAAAACTGCTTCTTTTTCCTACATGTCAATAATGATAGTGGTCATGACCCTTTACCGTTTTTTGTCAGTTTCCGAACGTAACATTTATTACTAAATTCTAATTGTATTTAATTCCAACAAAATTTATTGTAGATGTTTATTGCCTCAAAACAACTTCGGTTGTAGACAGTCATTAATATAATAAAAATTTAAATATAAATTAAAGTAATATTTGTACTAAAATTTGCTATATTATCCAACATTTCTTTTCCATAATTAAATTTATATCGCACTTTAGTAAACAATTTGTTTTTCTTTTATTTCAGGTAAGTTATTTTCGTCCGTAAGTAAAACGTAACTGTAACATTGAAATAAAGTACAACCTTTTTATTAACCACAGAGTCTTTTAGTAGACTGTGAACGTAAGAGAAACTATATTTCAATACATTTTAATAAGATAATTTCTGCATAATTCTAATTTTTGAAAAGAGCGTATTTCCGTATAAATGGAAATATATTTTTCATGGTTGGCTGATAAATATATTTCCATTTAAAAGAAATTTAAACTTTCATTTATAGGTTATGCTAAATTACATTTGGCTTTTTCATATTTTTCCCACAGACAAAAAATTATCTTTATTAAAATAACACATAATTAAATGTATATCAACAAACCTTTACGAATAATCAATTTAATGATTTCCACTTACTTTAACGTGTGATAAAGTTTTCGTCATTAACCAAATTATTTAAAATCTATCGACAGAAAATACCCATTTACATTGAAGACATACAAGATAAACATATATATACAATATATCCGAAACGTTTTTCTCTCTATATCTCAGATTAGGTATAACAAAAGAAGGTCCGTAGAAAGGGTCCTTTGAAAGCATACTCTCAGCGGTCAGAAATTATTTGTACATTAAAAGTTCAGTGCTGTTTATCAATCATTTCTTGAGAGATATTCCAAGAGGTTAAAATATTTTTGTATACCGTAATGGATGAAGGTGTTGAGGACATAAGGACTTGAATAATTATTTAGATTGTGATATCAACTTTAAAAGAAATCAGCCATAGATAATGATTTCGATCCGAAAAGTTCTTATGCTCTATTGTCGATACCGAAAATTAACTAATAAAAATAGAGGCAGTATCGTAAACTGCCTCAAAGATTCCATATAAATGGGCTGGGCGGAATTTGTTCTGAATGAGATAGCTAAATTAGAAAGTGGTTGTTATTATTGGATACCTCTCTGGTAACCGCCTGCCATACGCTTTCTTCTCCAGAAAATTATACTGGTAACCTATGTTGTGTAAGAAAAAAACGGTTGAGTATTTTCATCTCATATTCTTTAAAAACATTTACCCCAAGTAAATTTATCCAACGAATTAATCCATAACTGTTTTTTTTTAAATTAACTGTAACGTCAAACATTAAAATAATTATTTTATACCACATACTCATTCTGCCAAAAAAAACACCGACAGCATCTCATTCGTAATTACCGTAAATGTTGCAGTAAGCTTGAAACATAAATAAGAATATTTTTAAAGTTTAATGACCTTTGATTTTGATTTCTTACAGTGGTTACCAAACGGGATACAAATGGATGTACGTATCCCTCTTAAATTTTGTAATTGCTTGAGATACATTTTCGTAAAAATATAGTAGTTCTGCTAGACTAATTTGAATGCATCCATGATTATATAAATGATAATTAGCATTTGTTTTATCCACAATTATAAAAGCATCCATACGACGAACATTCGTTACATGTATCGTTACTTCTACCACTTCGGTATGGTATTTTGGATTCTCCCTTCAAGATTACTTTTCAATGTACAGCAATCATTTTCAACTTTTTGTAAATGGCAATCAAAAATGAACGGAAAAGAGATTTTTGTAACAAAAAATGAGCTGTTCAATGTTTAATTAAATAAGGCTTTAACTTTTAACTCTTCGTCAAGCTTCATTGTCTACAAATACTCTTTCGCTGACATTGGAATGTTGATTATGATAAATAATAATTGTAATTAGATAAATCTCTCAATAGGAAATATGGAGACAAAATGTAAAAATATTTTTTTGACAATTTGTTCTTTTCGAAAGAAATTGTACCGTAAAAATGCAACCTCAACCATCTGGTATGATTGCCGCAATTGGCCAATTGCGCTTTCATAATAATTATGAAACTGAATTTTAAAAAACGTGATTTACTGCGACATACTCCGAACAAAATAAATTATGTGGCTTGTTTTATATTTTACCTTATGGAAATTGGAAACCCTATTTACAATACATACACAATCGCCCTTCTACGACTTATTTACTTATACTTAAGTACATATTTCCATAAGAGTAAACAATAACATAAAATCTGTAAATGATACCTATATCTTTTCTAAAAGGTGAATATTTTTTAACTGCTCAAACATCTTGTTAGCGCTCCTTTGTAGATGTGTAGATATTTCTAAAAACACGCCTCTCTTCTCGCAAATCAATTCAATGTAGAGTTAATTTGTTAACATGTAATAGCCCTCAACTTATATTATAATTGTCGCAAGACAATATGAACTTCCCCCATATGGAAAAAAAAATTAAAAATAAGACAATGTGAAAGTCTATAGCATACTTAATATTCGATAATTTGTTGCCACAATTTCTTTATATTTTTAAATTCTAACCAAAATTCACGGTATAAGAATAAAAGCCAACAAGTTAAGAACTAATTATTGATTAAGATAAAAAAATTTAATTTCTATCTACATTACAGAATTTATAAATTATGCGCATCATTCAAGCTGAATTTAACAATAAAAAAGACCTTGAGCTTTCAACTTCAAAAAAGCCTTTATTCATTAAAATGTATATGGCTCTCAAAGCGATTTTGTGCAAAGCACACTTGATGTTTTTTTTTTTATACTTGTGTTTCAATTCTTTTTTCTTTTGTGTTTTACCTTTTTCAGTTTTCTTTCTGTTATATTCATTGAAGACCCAGGTACATACATATATATTTGTATATGAGTGTAGGTATATTTTTGTAAAATAATGTCTCCCTTCAAAATGTTAGTAATGAGCATAATAAAGGTGCGCTATACTGCTAGAGTGCATTAATCCATGTACTTAAATGTGCATACATAATAGTTTAATATATTTAAATACAATAAATACAGAGTTTATGGATAATCTATAAGTACAAGAAGAATATATAGAATATTTAATTAATTTTTTCAAACTTTTTAATTAAAGACCGAGATATTGTAATCGTTAAATGTGTGTTTGGTGCGACATATGATTTCTTGCACTAAGTGGTGGAATTATATGAACATAATCATATTGAATAGACTTAATTGTTCGGTCTTGAATGGTGTTAAGAAAATAATGTGATTTTTAGGCTAGCTTTTAGAACAACGGTGGCATTTTCTGTTTAATTAAAGAAGAAAACAAGAATGTGTCCGTGCTTTTAAACGTTTTACAACGTTACGTAAACACTATTGATAAACAATTTTCAATTTGCATTAAATGATACAAATTTGTCTGTATATTTTGATTTAAAATAGGGATGTACTCGTATGTTTAAGCCGCTTTTATAGTTTCTGTTTCCATAAAAGCAATGCTTCATAAAAATGGGACACAACTGGGATTGCAATTTAATGCAACAATCTTACTGTGTGCATATGTTTACAGGAATGATGCTTTAAAAAAGCAATATTAAAAGTGGAAGGTTAAAACATTTCAAATAAGGACCTATATGTTAAGTAAGTTAATTTATCTTAATAACTGTGGGGAAGTGACAATGATTTGTGCAACGTTTTTTACATAATTTACATAATCAATTTTTAATCAATCTAAAATGTATCATAGTTAATTTCTGCTAGACTTAAGTAAAATACAAACTGAACTCCCATAACATACTCTACTATAACAGGTACGAGTATATTTCTAAATTTGTTCATCCTAAATTTGTAAATTTGACAAAACCAATGGATTTTGTTTTATACCAACAATGAATTCATAATTAATTTAAAAAACATTTGAATTATTTCAACATTTGTTTTAAAGATCGATACAAGTTTTGTACCCTTATTAATATCAAATAAATTTTTATTTCTTTTTTTGTTTTAGGGGTTTTGGAAAACAAGGATTTCAGTGCCAAGGTAACTTCAATTTTATTCTATACAGATTTTAACTAAGTATTTATTTTCTCTTATAGTTTGTTCTTTTGTGGTTCACAAACGTTGTCATGAATATGTTACATTTAAATGTCCCGGCAAAGACAAAGGAATTGATTCTGTAAGTTTTACTATAATCATCCGGCCATCATATATAACTCTCACTTTACCATTTTTGTTATATCCATATGTATGTGTAGTAGTAAACACAAAATCCATGACTTAAGCCACGCGTGACCTTAAAGTTTCTTTATGGGTTTCTAGAAAAGTCACTGTAGAACCCTTAACGAAACTTTAAATTCCTACTTTATTAAACACAATTTTTAGTTTCATGTTACAATTCAAATATGTTGTAAACATTTTTTAATAGTTCTCAGTTTTCATATGGGCCTTATGTGTTACTTTTATTTCCGTTATATATGTTTTATTTCTTTTTATTTCCTTTTGCTGTGATATGCCAACAGGATTCACCAAAAACTGTACATCATTTCGAACCATTCACATACGCAGGCCCAACGTTCTGCGATCATTGCGGTTCCCTGCTGTATGGTATCTATCATCAGGGGCTTAAATGTTCAGGTAAATTTAATACGAATTTTGAGAAACCCCAAAACCCTGCTCTTTCTAAGCTCTTCTTTCTTACTTTCCTTCTATATCTGCATCTTAATAACTCTGCTTTTGTTGCCTTTAATTCTTTGCATACTAAAATCTTTGCATATAAAAGCAGCGAAAGCATTTAGTCGACAAAGATAAACATTTTGTTAATAAAACTGAGCATTCAACTCTAAATAAAATGGGTGCGAAATTTCTATACACATTGTGTAATTAAGCGAAGTATTGCTTGTGATATTGTGTATGCTTCCAAGACCGATGGAATTTTCTTGCATGACTCGGAGTGTTTGACAAGGCAGC
This sequence comes from Eristalinus aeneus, assembly GCA_955652365.1. Lineage (NCBI taxonomy): Eukaryota > Metazoa > Arthropoda > Insecta > Diptera > Syrphidae > Eristalinus > Eristalinus aeneus. The sequence goes on along the minus strand of OY019131.1, from coordinate 82,075,150 downwards.
AAAATAATTTTCTTAATCATGTGGAGACATGTGCGTGTAAGCGTGTGAGCAGAAAATTCTCGCTGTGGAATAGTAATTACATTATAATTGTTACTGTAAACAAGAGAGTTCGAGATTCGTTGTAACAGTCTGTTTTAGACATATTTTTTCGCATTTCCTACATTTATTCATATACGAACAATTTTAACCTATTTAACTACGATTAAATACTAAATATTTGGACACGTTTTCTTGTAAACTTAAGAAAAAAAAGTTTGTTTTCAAAAGCATATGTGATGTTACTACGCTTTACAGCTTAACAATAAATAACATATATATATAAAGACTCATTTATTATTTTTCATAGACAATTCTTACACTGATTTATTAAAGTGAAATCCATTAAATGATTTATTGTAGACATGAAAGGGAAGCGTTTTTCCCACTTTTTTCTCGCATGCCGTTAACTGTAATAAGCACCCTGTCATAATAAAGTGTTAATACTCTATTGGATTATGTTTTTGCTTTTGATACTAACTTTTTATGTTTATGTTTATATTTATAAAAAGTCGAATATAAATCAATATAAATTTCTTTGAAATACAGTAAAATATGACTTTAAAGTCAATGAGCTTAATTAAAATAGATTTCGGCATGATCAATCACCATGAGCTATTTTCTCATGGGCAAACTTACTATGTCATAAAGCCTCATAAAATCCCCACAAATTGCTTCATTAATATAGCAATTGTATTTTATAGACTTTTTGTGTACCAAATTTGGTGTTTCCCATGAACCGTTCCAAACATATTTTAATTACTTTTAAATCACAATATAATGTACTTTGTTACTGAATATTTAAGCCCATTACGTTCAATGCTTCAAATCATTCGTTTTCATACAACCCTTCTGTTTATTTATTATTGAATTCTTCCTTGATTCATATATAAATGCACAAAACGTAAGGAACACTTTTTCTAGAAAATATTTACAAATTGTAATAAATATTTTATTTGTAAATTTTTATCGTACAGGTTTATTCCTTAATGAATAAATTCTTTGAATATTTTTGATAATATTCAAAAATGTTGTAAAGTACCTAAGAGGCTTTGCTAATAGAGAATAACATTCTAATATGAATTGTTATACACAATAATTTAGTAAACAAATTATATCACATACATTCAAATCAAGAATAAAGCTTTAGATAAATTAATAATAATGAATTGTAAGTACAAACAGCCATTTTCTTAACAGAACTATTTTATACTTTACAATTCTTTTTTAAATATGTTATAAAAATCAGAGTAACAACTTGCATTTCAAATGTACATTCTGTCTCGCAAAATCAAATGTATGAACAAGCAAGAACAAATTAATATAAGTCTACCAATTGAATCAATTATCTTGATCAACTAATCAACGGCTGTGCTATTCATTATAATGAAACTTCTTAATATGTTTTAAATTTTCTCGTAAATCATATGCATTACTTTTTTAATTTTTTAACCTCGAGATCATATCACGAGTTATTCTTTCTTCAGTCTTCCACAATGTTAAGTTAAATTTGTTATATGATTGGTTTAAAAGAAGCCATTCATTTCTGCACAATTCATTGAAAATTTTGTCCTTAGAATGTTCCTAGGTATATCATTTACACACATGTATGTACGTACATTTATAAATAAAAGAACAGTATGAAAATACTGTATATGGTATTTCTTATTGTGTTGGATTCCATGAAGGACGAAACGGATCGTGTTAATTTTCCATCAGTTTTTCATTAGGCTCATCAGATACCACACAAATGGCAAACGTGCACATTTCTCTCCCCAATGTTCTGCGATCATTGCGGATCTCTTCTTCATGGTATTACACATAAGGGCATCAAATGTAAAGGTAATCACTGGAAACAAGAATCAATACAATGAAGTTAATGTTTTTTTTTAATGATTAGAATGCTTTATGTTTAGTGTGTTGATACGTTGCTTCAGGCTTTGTTTATTAATTTTTGATTAAATCTACAACGTTTAGTCACTTAAAATAATTTGGTCGTTGAGCTGAGCAATATAAAGAGATTTTGTTACTATTATCCACTATTATTATTCCAATTATATATGGAAATATAAAATGTTAATCTGGAAGTCCGTAAAACTTTTTGAGCTTAATCATTTTACGCAATTCAAGGACTGGATTATTGGAAAAGCTCAATTTCATTAAAAATCTAAACAGTGTTTACGATCCTAGAAAAAAGTAAGGTGCCGTGGCATATAACATAATATACGAGATTGCAACATTTTATAAAGTCATTTGCTGGGAGACACACAAAGAACTACTTTAAATCTGTAACATTTAAAAGTAATAGTTGTTTAAGCACAACATGTGTTTGGATACATTTTTAAATTCAATTATCTGATTACAAACACGTTACTACCATACTACTAAGTTATGTAGGAAAAAACACATGCAAAAATAGTTATTTAATGGGGATCAAATAGAGGAGGAAGATCGAATTATTGTGCATCTGTCTTAAAAAAATTATTCTTACACCCTCAAAGTTTTAAAAATTTTACCGGTACTGTGTTATTCATATATACACATATATCTATTCTATTGGTTAATAAAGAAACGTTGATACAGATACAGAAACTTCCTTATTTCCCTTGTTGTTATCAGTAGTTCTTTTCCAATCCGCAGAATTGTTTTTTACATTCTCCTTAAGTATTTTTTTCAGAAGAGGACATTCAAACATGCGCGTAAATGTTTACTGAATATTTCCTCAAAGAAATCGCGTCAGATATTTATAAAACTTGGAAATCAACTGTCTAGCCCATAAAAACAATTTTAAAGTCACTTTTCATACTGATTACAGTCTAACCAAATTTATTTTGGAATCTCCTACAGATAGTTGCAGGCGAAATGTTTTGAATCTTTTCTTCTCGGTTGGCTTTACAGTCCTTGTTTTTTATTAACCAATAAAATGTTTCACCCATTTTAAAGATCATCTAGGCTCCTCTAGATAAGGGAATCAGCCGGCTTGATCGTTCAAGATACTCAAATCTCTTTTATGTCAAACAGTAATTACCTTAACAATTCCCAATTCTCGTTTTACAATAGATTACACATTGAAATGCTTAACTTGTTTAACATGAATGCATGAAAATATGTTTAATTTAAATTTATAAGTTTTAAGGCAATAAGCAATAGTGGTATTCTGGGGACATCAGTAAAATGAACTTATCTCAACAATGTATCATTTCCGGCTTATCTACGAAAATGATGTAGGTTTGTGCAGGTACTTTAAATTTTGAAGAATCATAATTATACTATAGCCCGTGTTTTAAACTTTATTGGTGTATAAGCACTAATATCTTACTTGAAGCATAAAGAAATACTATCTTATACCAAAACTGACGAACTTATTTTCTTTTTTCCGTATTTAGAACAAGTTTAATTTCGTTGCTATTGCTAGCCTAAAAATGAAGTAAGGTTTAATGAATAAGAGCTATTACGTCCTCAAATATCTTTGGAGTAATTTTAAGTCATTAATGTACTGTGGTCCTACACAAATATTATCTCTGATGATCATGGTGGTCCTCGATATCCAAGAGAGATTGAACGCAACGTATGTAAATACTTACCGTTCCGAATCAAACTGTTTCGTTTGATTATTTAAAAAAAATCACTAATTTTATAATATTTTTTTATAATCGCTTTTGAATTTATATCAAAAAGAAAAACTCATTCATCTATGCTACTCTATTTAGGAACGCCTTATAAGGAATTTTTAAAAATAACTAAAGAGGACAACATACCAGCATACACTTTAAATGTTACTACTGGTGACCCTTCGGGACCCTCGTTCAGTGTTCATGGAACTGCTGCTCATCATAAGTTAATTGCAGTAAACTTGTATTAAGAACTCCAGAAATGTTTAAGTTGTGGTTCTAACAGTGAAAATTGGGGTTATATTTCTTTGACAATTTGAATGATATACTGACATCACCGTAGGAAATCTGAATAACTTTACACACAGTCCTCTTAAATGGAGGTCTTTTTTCCATAGTTTTTCCTCCATATCTTACTTGTTAAACAGTTGTACTTTCAGTAGTAAAGTTCTGTAAAATCGTATCTCTGTGCAAGCTAGAGCAAACTTTGTTAATATATTGTTACACTATGCAGCACATATATATCTTTACACAGAGTTTAGACTGCTTTGCGTGGCTACACCACGCGCGGTCACTTCTTCTTCTTCTTTTTGTGGCGCTACAGTCCGGGGTGGACCTGGGCCTCAACCAACATGCCTCTCCAGCCAGCACGATCTTTCGCCAGCTGTCTCCAGTTGCGCACTCCAAGTTGGTTGAGGTCCTTCTCCACTTGTGTGCGCCACTTTAGTCTAGGTCGTCCTCTGTTGCGTTGTCCCAATGGCTCGGATTCAAAGACTTTTCGAGCCGGAGCAGTGGTGTCCATACGCTCTACATGGCCTAGCCATCTTAAGCGTTGTATCCGTAGACGCTTGAGCAGGCGCATGTCGCTGTAGAGCCTATAGAGTTCGTCATTAAATCTTCTCCTCCAGATGCCATCAACGCAAACAGGACCAAAAATCGCACGCAAAACTTTTCTCTCGAAAAGACTAAGGGCTTCCTCATCCGCCTTTGCTAACGTCCAAGATTCTGCGCCATATAGTAGGACGGGGATGATCAAGCTGTTATATAAAGCTAGTTTAGTCCTTCTAGAGAGGGCTTTATTACTCAATTGCCTCTTGAGCCCAAAGAAACAGCGGTTGGCAAGAGTGATTCTGCGTTTGATTTCGGTACTGATGTTGTTGTCCCTATTTACCGCAGAGCCGAGGTAGACGAAGTCCTTAACTACCTCGAAGTTTCTGCTGCCTAGTGTGACGCTCCGTCCGAGACGTCGATGTTGTGTGTCCTTCCTTGATGACAGCATGTACTTCGTTTTGCCCTCATTTACCGCAAGACCCATTTTAGCCGCTTCCGCTTCAATGCCAGCAAACGCCTCATTGACGGCTCACTGTGTTCGTCCAATCACGTCAATGTCATCAGCGTAAGCTAACAATTGAACTGACTTCTGGAAGATCGTGCCTCTGGTGTTGACTTGTGAGTTACGCACGATCTTCTCGAGGATGATGTTAAAGAAGTCACATGACAGTGCGTCGCCTTGTCTAAAACCTTTTTTGACATTGAAGGTCTCGGTGAGTTCGGTACCGACCTTGACGGAGCAGCGAGAGTTCTCCATCGTCATCCTACACAATCTGACGAGTTTGGTAGGAATGCCAAAACTAGACATGGCATTGTATAGCTCGTCTCTATGCACACTGTCATATGCAGCCTTGAAATCGACGAATAGGTGGTGAGTGTCAATTTGCATTTCTTGGGTCTTTTCCAGGATCTGCCGTAATGTGAAGATCTGGTCTATTGTGGACTTCCCTGGCCTGAAACCACACTGATAGGGACCTATCATGTCATGGACAAATGGTTTCAGACGCTCACACAATACGGCAGAGAGGATCTTGTATGCGATGTTCAGGAGACTTATCCCTCTGTAGTTGGCGCAGTCAAAGGGGTCTCCTTTCTTGTGAACCGGGCAAACGACGCTGAGATTCCACTCATCGGGCATGCTTTCCTCCGACCATATCTTACAGATGAGCTGGTGCATGCGCCCAACCAGGTAATCTCCAGCTGCTTTAAATAGTTCTGCGGACAGTCCGTCCGCTCCAGCAGCTTTGTTCGACTTCAGCTTGGAAATTGCTATCTTCACCTCGTCTAAGTCGGGGGGACGGAATGCTTGTCTATCATCGTCCAAATTGAATGGAACATTTTGCCTAACAGCGGGATTTGGGTCGTCATCGCCGTTAAGGAGTCTGCAGAAATGATCCTTCCAGATTCTCAGCACAGACTGCGACTCTACTACGAGTTGTCCATTTTGGTCCCGGCAGGCCTTGGTCCGAACCTTGTATCCTCCGGATAGCTGTTTTACCTTTCGGTAAAACTTTCGGACTTCATTCCTGCCAAAGCACCTTTCCATTTCCTCGACCGCGCGCTTCTCATGCTCCTTCTTCTTCCTTCTGAGAAGCCGGTGCTCTTCCCTTCTTCTCTGTTCGTAGAGTTCACGAACAGCCCGCGTTGTTCGATGCAGCGTCGCCTTATAGGCGTCTTGTTTAGCTGCGTGCGCTCGCCTGCACTCGTCGTCAAACCATGGGTTCCTTCTGGGTGGTGACGTGAAACCCAGCACATCAGTGGCAGCATCTTTGATGGCTTCTTGACAACGTTTCCATTCTTCTTCTATGCTTAGCGCAGGAAGCGTCGAACTCTGAGCGAGTTACCGGGAGACTCGGTCGGCAAAGTTTCCAGCAATCAGCTGCGATTGTAGCTTTTTGACGTCAAACCGTTTTGGCCTTTCTCGACTCCGTTGCTCTCTCAATATCCGGGTTCTTACCTTGGCGCGGTCACTAACCTGTGTAAAATCTAGAACTGAATAATAAGCAACTGACGCATCCTTCTCTAATACGAGCGACATAGGAATTACGTATAATGGAATTATTTTCAATATAAAGCCCTTACAGAATATTTTACTCTTTAAATAAATGTTACCAATGGATACCATTAAACAAGATATATAAACACAGTTTAATAATAAACGTTTAGCTTCACACAACACAATAATCAGGAAATCAGAATGTAAACTACCAATATTGATTTAATGTTAGGAGTCACAGAGAAAATATTGGAAAAAATTTTTCTAAAATAAGTTTTCCCATATCAATTCGTTTGTGTAAGTACAGTCCAGGAAATTAATTGTCAAACATCAATACAGGTGCTACTTTTTTTCTAACGAATTTTACTTTCTGTAACCCAAAAATGATGTATTACAGATTACGCAATCCACACGTCCGCCATGTTTGTTGATATATCAGCTGTTTTTGCCTACGTCACAGGAGCCATGAGTATATTTCCTTCTATAATATGGAAGAAAGGAATTTAAAGCACTCAAAACATCCGCGGTATATTCCTGATTGGCACCGAATGACTTCTTTTTATTCCCATACGTAAAAAATAAAATGAGTGGTCAGTGGATTTCGATACCTGAAGAAGCGGTTGATGCGTTCAGAACGCATGTTTTGGAGATATATACCTTAATCAGAGTGGCAAAAGTGCTTCGACAATTGGTTCAAACCAATGCAAAAGTGTATAGATCTTAATTGGAAATATTTTGAAAAACAATAAAGCTATTTTCGATGATTATTATTTGTTTTTGTTTTTTAATCACGAAATGTGGCCGCCGTGGCGTAGTGGGTAGAGTGCGACGCTCACACTCCGAGGGGTCTAGGTTCGATTCCCAGTTCAACACCAATTTTTCGAATTTTTCACGGCACTACCTCTTTCGAGCTGCTGACAACACTCAAAGAGTAATAACTGTCTAAGAAAGCTTCTCCAATTTCGCCGTTTGGAGTCGGCAAAAAACTGTAGGTCCCACCTACTCGTGAGAGAACAGTAGAGTGCACAACACGAGTAGTTGATGAGCAAGCTAGACCCTGGTCCCCTCTTGGACTGTAGCGCCAACAATTATTATTATAATCACGAAATATAAAAGACAACCCTCGTAGTAGCAGTTTTGTCCATGTCGGTTCAATTAAAAGCCAGTTAAGTCTAAGAGTGTGACATGCATGTGTAACCTTCTGCCCATCTGATAAAGAAAAAAACCTGTGTACACATACTTAATACATTCACAGTCTAAAGGCTTCCTCAAACAATGACACATCTCTAATTTCATGTCACAAAACCAAGAGTCATGAACTTAAGATGATTATAATGGTGACAGCGTCGATATGGGAAATGCTACAAAAGATGAACAGTGATTTGTGCTTTACCAAAAGGATCTTGGTTCTACAGAATCTATGAGTGTTTTGATCGATTTTCACTCAATTTGATTCGATTTTGTTAAGAATCACTTAAAAAGCAATGGTTAGTGAAATGGTAGTCTGTAACGCACCCCTCATTCGTAACATGAAGGCTTGGTCCTTCAGCGGCTATTTCAAGTTTTGCTTCTATGGAGCGTGCGGTTGAGAAACCATCTACCTCAAGATCACCGCAAATCACTTCAGTTCTTCTGCTTAGCGGTTAATTTCAACGGGAGGATACAATGTTGACTGCGAAGATAATGTACAAAAAAACTATTCTTCAGAGCGCGAATGTATTTTCGAATAAGTTAATTAAACAAACAAATTTCTTCTCAGTCGTTCGTGCTGTAACCTATGTACAATCGAGTGAACATTTTTTTTTATGACATCGTGCCTGAAGTTGACGGGCATACTAAATTCATTCTTGTTTGTGTTGATGGCATCTGGAGGACGACGAACTCTATGGGCTGTAGAGCGTATGGACACCACTGCTCTGGCCTGACAAGTCTTCGAATCAGAGCCATTGGGACAACGCAATAGAGGACGGCCTAGCCTAAGATCGCGCACACAAGTGGAGAAGGACCTGAACCAACTTGGAGTGCGCAATTGGAGGCAGCCAGCGAAAGATCGTGCTGGCTGGAGAGGCATGTTGGTTGAGGCCCAGGTCCACCCTGGACTGTAGCTCCACAAGAAGAAGAAGTCATTCGGTACATGTACAACGTATTTATATTTTATTATTTTACGAAGGCATTTACATTTTCGTGGCTGCCGTGGCGTAGTGGGTTGAGTGCGACGCTCACACGCCGAATGGTCTAGGTTCGATTCCCGGCTGAACACCTCGAATTTTTCACCTCACCACCTCTTTCGGGCTGCTGACAACACTCAAAGAGTAATAATTGTCTAAGAAAGCTTCTCAAACTTCTACTTCTACTATTATTTACAATTTTGGACGAAGAGCTATGTAGCTTTTGAGGTGTTCCACAGTAACTTCTCTGAGTTCACCTAGATAGAGATTGAAAATCGCAGAGAACATGAGATATTTATTCTACTTCTCTCGTATCCGAAACTCTTTTAGAAGTCGTAAGGACACAGTGGCTTATTATTACCTCTTAAATGGTGCATGGAGGCATTTTTTTAGCGTGAGGATGTGAAAAGAACATCGAGAATTGAATTGTGGCTTAATAGCTTTGGTTGTTAAACAGAAACACGAACTCTCTAAATACCGTTTGTTTTGCTTGCTCATTGTATGAGTTTTGAGTAAGTGTTTTTCTGTAGCGATGGTAGTAAGAGGTAAGTCACCATTGGCGGGGGTCCGAGACTGGTAAAACTTGACCCCTTGTTAGTTCGTCGTCTTCACAATTTAGCTTAATGCCACCGTATCTCGTTGAGAAATATTATATTTAATACTTAAAGGAACAGTTCGAATAAAAGCTTTTGCCTTCATTTTCATGTAGCAAATCCTTACTAAAAAAAAATTCAGTGTAACGCTTATTTGAAAAGAAGATTGTCATTTTTTTATTATCAAATTTGATAATCACCCTTCCTTTGCTCCATGTAAAGTGATCATTAAAAATATACAAAATTTCGGCAGAACTGATCGACCATCCACAGAACATAAAAGAAAGTCTCTTTGTCCAACCTAATGTTTTTAAGGAATATGAAGTATAGTAAGTAAATTCAAAAAGTATTCAGAAAAAAAAACCATAATTAATGTTTGCTATTTTTCTTAAACTAATTATTAACAATTTAACTTTTTTATGTTTATATATTTTTCTTTCGCCAATTTCATGATATGCAATGAAGTTAACTTGATGTAAAACATATATTTTGACGGTTCGCTGTGTTTGTCCAATCACATCAATGTCATCAGCGAAAGCAAGCAATTGAACTGACTTCTGGAAGATCGTGCCTCTGGTGTTGACTTGTGAGTTAAACACGATCTTCTCTCTTAAAGCAGTCACATGACAGTGTCTAAAACCTTTTTTGTTATTGATAGGGATCTATCAGGTTATGGACAAACGGTTTCTAACACTCACACAATACGGCTGAGAGGAACTTGTAGGAGATGTTAAGAAGACGGTAACTGGTGGTCAAAGGGGTCTCCTTTCTTGTGAACGGGGCAAACATCGCTAGGATTCCACTCATACTTTCCTCCGACCATATCTTACAGATGAGCTGGTGCATGCGCCGAACCAACTCATCTCCAGCTGTTTTATATAGTTCTGCGAGCAGTCCATCCACTCCAGCAGCTTTGTTCGACTTCAGCTTGGATGCAAAAGTTACCTTTTATATTTCGGGATCGGGCAACCCTAGTGTTGCAATCTGGCAACTGCCAGCTCTATCGTAAGGTTTGACATATTTGATGTAATACGTACTCAGAACGTTTTGACATACGAGAGTTATTTGTGTTGTTTATAGTAACTTGAAAGATTGAGACAACCTTAGGCATTAGTGTGACCAGCAAACATTCAATATTGCATGAACATTTGACCGTCAAAGAAATTTGTTCGCGACTGTGTGGGTGTTTCAAATTTAGCCAAATCCAATAAAAGTTGCTCGCGCATGAAGCACTTTCAAGCAAATGGTCGCCTTTTTTCCGTAGCAACCGTACCACTAGCACATCGCAGAACGGTCAGTTCTGTTTGCCAGTTGTCTTTCAAGAAATCAGGAAAACCAACCGCCTAAGACAGATCACTCTTCACCACGAGCTCTCACACATCGGCTCAAACAACTGTATTTTAGAGCACTCGAAACATCGATTTGATGAGTCATCCGCCGTATAGTCCTGACTTGCCACCGAATGACTTCTTTTTATTCCCGTACATAAAAAAAATGAGAGGTTAACGTTTTTCGACACCTGAAGAAGCGGTTGATGCGTTCAGAATGTATGTTTTGAAGATACCTTAATTAGAGTGGCAAAAGTGCTTTGACAATTGCTTCAAAGACATGCAAAAGTGTACAGATCTTAATGGGGAATATTTTGAAAAACAATAAAGTTATTTTCGATGATTAATATTTGTTTTTGTTCTCTAATCCCGATATATAAAGGCAACCCTCGTATTGGAATTCTTGTCTATCATCGTCCAAATTGAGTGGAACATTATGCCTAACGGAATTGCAGAAATGATACTTCCAGATTCTCAGCACAGACTGCGACTCTACCATGAGATGTCCATTTTCATCCCGGCAGGCTTCGGTCCGAACCTTGTATCCTCCGGATAGTTGTTTTACTTTTCGGTAAAATTTTCGGACTTCATTCCTCCGGATAGTTGTTTTACTTTTCGGTAAAACTTTCAGACTTCATTCCTGCCATAATAACTTTCCATTTCCTCGATCGAGAGCTTCTCATGTTCCTTTTTTTTCCTTCTGATAAGCCGGTGCTCTTCTCTTCTTCCCGGTTGGAAGAGCTCACGAACAGCCACCGTTGTTCGATGCAGCGTCGCCGTATAGGCGTCTTGTTAGGCTGCATGCGCTTGCCTGTCTGTCGCGACTCCGTTGATCTTTCGATATCGGGGCTCTTACCTTGGCTATAACAAAGTGATTATCCGAGTCGATGTTTGCACCTCGGAAAGTTCCCATCCCGGCATGGAGCAAAACTATGTATTTTGATTACCAACAATCACTTAAAAACTTACACGATTCTAGCCATGGACTCTGGAGTACAATTCCCTATGCGTCCTATTTAGGGTAAAACTTTCGGCGTTGTATATACCGAGATTTGTATGGTAGTACATCATCTGTGTTTTGTGAGACAAAATCAAACTGATTTTAAGAGAGACCTCAGTTCGGCCTAAAGCACAATGGACTTAAGTATAATTGTCGTAAAAAATCTTACGGAGCAGGGAAAAGGAGAGCATCTTTGCACTTCGCATTTAAAAATTAGCATTGAACTCGTTTGAGTTACTTGCAGTAAGTGATTTTAATTTTGCCGGCCGCCTGTATATTGTAGCTTATGCCTGAGTTCAGACTGATATCGACTTTATCAAACTGAGCTCTTCCATAGCCTAAAAAACTAAACGTATCCGTAGCACGTAGCCACGGTAACCGTCATGATATTCAGCACGTCGACTGAAAGGTGTCAAAAGTTAGATTCACTATTGCTTCGAAACTTTTTCGGGCCAACTTATTTCAATTTTTCAAGAGTCTTTGTTTTAATTCCCATGTCTGCGGATATGAGAAAGCTGGTCCAACTACGCAAAGATCTAGTCAAAGTCAATTTATTCAAAGCACTTAAACATATACACTGAAACATATGCTTACATATATCAAGTGTAATTTTGATTTTTCTTTCATAGTTTTCCTATTTATTAACAATAACACAGTAGTTCGGATTTCGATCTGTGGGTTAAAGTAAAATTAAGTAACCTTGATGGAACTATATACAAATATATAGTTATTAATATATCCAGAAATTGTTTTTCTTTAATTTTTTTAATTGCTCAACTACTGAAAGTATACAACTTAATATCACTTATACACATAACCTCAACAAACTTTACGTTAAAATTTTAAAACTACTGCTTTGCCTTCCATTCATTGTCTGCTTATATGCTCTTTAGTTCTCAATTTCGAATGTTCTCCTCAGTGACATATTTCAGAATGTACTACTTTAATCGTAGTAAATCAAACTAAACAAACCTTAGCAATTGGTTAATTGGTTCATGTCAATGGGGTCGTACTAATTTGCTTCTTTTTTTCTTCTGTTTACTACTTATTGATGACATCCAAGCCGATTGTTACCGATAGGTGGCGCGTGTGTATATTGAGAATTGTTTTGCCCGTTTGTGTGTTTTTTTTTCCATGCACGTAATGCAAAATGTCTCACAGAGCATAAAAATAAGATATAGCACAAGGTCGGCAAAATAAGATGGGTAAAGGTTCATTCAATGATTCGAACTTTTACTTGTGTATACATGTGTACAAATGCATTGAATGCAATCAGAGTGTGAGTAAGAGGGCTGAAACTTAAAGTATCATTTCTTCTTATACATTATTACTACCGTTATTTTACACTTGCGGGCCTACAAAAATGTAACAAATATTAAACTAATTAACGTTAACAGTGCTTCTTGATTAGTTGTTTTTGAAGACGTACACATGTAATGTAATGTTTCTGAGGCCATTTTTCTAGCCGCTGGACTGTAAAAAGGCTAGACTTATCATATACTACTCCGCTTCCTCTCTCGCACATTTTGAAGCGATTCACTTAAAACTTCTAAAGCAACGGGGTCTTCAAATAACTCCGTTTTCTTTGTTTAGAATTCGTATATTGGAGCCCATTCTAAAGTCCTCGTATTCTCGTTATAATAGAGACTATGGTAGATTATATCGGTACTAAGTGATTATGATTCGTTTCCAAGCCAGTATTTGGTCCTAATATAATTTCTTAATTCCTCAATTTCGGTGAAATAATTGGGTGCAGTTTGTATTTTGTTGTAGATAACAAAGCATGTTTTTGTATCCACAAATTAAAACCCTAGCCGTAAATTGATAGTCGTTTTGACCTCAGAGGCGATTTAAGCGTCTCTCACGATTAAAGTATAAGCAATAAAAAAACACATTGCGGATTAAATCATGTGTTGGCAAAACTAACGAATTTTTTCATTAGTTAAAAGAAAAAGTATCGAGGTACTTTGGAATTCCCTTTGACATCACTTTTTTTGAAACTCACGCAACTGTCTTTTTTTTTTTGATAATTTTGAATCGATTAGCTTTTTTACGAATATTATATTTTTCTTCTTTCCTGTTTGTAGCTAAGAAAATTAAAAACTACGCACATACCGCAAAATTCAAATAGTTCATATAATCTGTGATACTTAATTAAGAATAATAAATGTACATAATTGGTGTTGAAATATTACGTAGCAGAAATTGTTTAAAAAATAAACATAATGAAACCGTTATTTTTGTGTTTATTGCTTCATTTGTAAGATGTCTTTCTCTGCTTTTTATATTTATCTCCAATATATGTGAACTTACAATTACACCAATGTCGGATAAATGTTTGGAATTAACAAACAAACTTTTTTCATTATTTTTATTTGAGCTCTAATATTATATATGCCTTCGATTGCAGTAATATTCTTAAGTATAATATGGAATTTTGTTGACCTTACCTTGGAAAGAATCTATTTATTTTTTATGAACATGAATAAACATATTACGAAAGCACTCAAAGGACGTATTTGATCCTGCTATAGTTATGCCTTTTTCATTTCTTTCAAACGTTTCTTCCGTCATTGTCCAAAATATATATTTTGTAATTTTTGTGATATGAATAATTTTGTTTACGCCTCTCCTTTTTATTAAGCATGTGACATGAATGTACATGCGAGATGCAAGGAAAATGTACCAAGTTTGTGTGGATGCGATCACACAGAAAGGCGAGGGAGAATTTCACTGCACCTGCACGTAAAAGGAAATACGTTAACAGTTGAAAGTAAGTAAATAATATTTACAGAATATTTCAACATTATTTTATTAGTTATTTTGGTTATCGAAGATACTACTAAGCCATGCCATCATAAGATGAAAATATTAAGTGCTAAAAATATTGCAGAGACGTGAAAAAAAGAAGGATGTAATTTATTAATTAAATATTATTATTTGTAATAAATCGTTTATTGCTTTTAGAAAAGAAAACAAACTTGAAGCCCATAAATAGCTTATACACAATTATGTGAACAATTTAAAATTCCAAAAGCGGCTTAAATGTCACAAATTAAAATTTTTTTTTTATTTTAATTAGTTGAATTGAACACTTTTTCGCACAATTATTTTTGTAAATAGTTAAATGGAAAAAGTATTCTAACAATATTTCATTGTCATTGCAGTTAATGAAGGGGCGAATTTGATTCCCATGGATCCTAACGGCTTAAGCGACCCATACGTAAAAGTTAAATTGATTCCTGATGAACACGAAAAATCGAAGAAAAAAACGCGAACAATTAAAGCCAGTCTGAATCCTGTTTGGCATGAAACAATCACATAGTAAGTTGCTGATAAAAATGAAAATGATATACACTCATAGGTTAAGCAGATAGATTTAATTTAACCCATTTGACAACTATCTATTTTTTGGACACCCAATATATAACCCCATATATCTGGGATTTTCCGAGTTTACCTGTTCCAAAAAAAAAAAAAAAATTTATTACTTCACTTGTCATGTCCGTGCTCAGTCTCGTTCAACAACTCATCAGTTGCCTAGTATGGTACTTTTCCCAAAACCCCAGCATAGAAAGAGATTAAATGAGAGGTATAAATAAAGTTTAGTTAATTGCGGTCTTAGGAATAACACTTCATTTAGTCAGCTCAGTTATTGTCAAACTTTATCTCGTTGCATTGGAAATTTTTTAAGAAGCATTATTTAGAAACGTGGTCGCCGTGGCGCAGTGGGTAGAGTGCGACGCTCACACGCCGAAGGGTCTAGGTTCGACTCCCAGTTCAACACAAATTTTTCTAATATTTCACGGCACCACCTCTTTCGAGCTGCTGACAACACTCAAAGAGTAATAACTGTCTAAGAAAGCTTCTCAAATTTCGCCGTTCGGAGTCGGCAAAAAACTGTAGGTCCCTTCTACTCGTGAGAGAACAGTAGCGCGCACAACACGAGTAGTTGATGAGCAAGCTAGACCCTGGTCCCCTTCGGACTGTAGCGCCAACAATAATTATTATTATTATTTAGAAACGAAAATCCAAAAAATTACACAAAACAAGTCTGTCTAATCAATCAGATTCCGAATTCAACTGTTGTCAAAGGCGTTAATAAGTAATGATATACGCTTCCTACATAAACATTATTTTCATTTAAGTGAACTTAAGCCAGAAGATAAAGATCGTCGTGTGCTGATTGAAGTATGGGATTGGGATAGAACATCAAGAAATGACTTTATGGGTTCCTTATCATTTGGCATATCAGAGGTAATAAAAGTAAGTATTTTTATATGAGTGTTTTAAACATGTAATTGTGATAATTTAATCTATTAGAATCCTGCCAATGGTTGGTTTAAATTGCTTACCCAAGAAGAGGGAGAGTTCTACAATGTTCCTTGTGCGGATGCGACTCAAGATTTAATTAAACTTAAAAGTCAAATGCGAGTAATTATACACAACAAATCCTAATCTCTACTATAAACTTATTAAATACTTTTATTTTTATTACTTTTCACCGGCAATATAGAAAGCATCTCAAAAGAAGCCCTTAGTTATGCGAAGCGATACCAATTCAATACCAAATGCATCTAAGCGTGACATGATTAGAGCAACAGATTTCAATTTTATAAAGGTTCTAGGGAAAGGTTCATTTGGGAAGGTATTTTTTCTTTCATTTTCCCTTCTGTTTAACTTGACCCATTTTTTCCAATATTAACAGGTTATGTTAGCTGAACGAAAAGGTACCGAAGAATTATATGCTATCAAGATCTTAAAGAAAGACGTTATTATTCAAGACGATGACGTTGAATGCACGATGATTGAAAAAAGGGTTTTAGCTTTGGGTGAAAAACCCCCATTTCTGGTTCAACTACATTCATGCTTCCAAACTATGGTAGGATAATGTGAAGTTTAATTTTGAAGGAAAAAAATACTTAAGTAATCCAATTTGAAAATTCAATCAGGATCGATTATTTTTTGTTATGGAATATGTAAATGGTGGTGATTTAATGTTTCAAATACAACAGTTTGGAAAGTTTAAGGAACCAGTTGCTGTGTAAGTATAATTATTTTTTCTAAATACACATCAATAAATACTTCCAATATAAATTATATAATTTCTTTCCATTTCCGTCTACAACGCACCCAATAATTCGCCTTTCTACCTTATGACCGTTTGAGGCTTGTTTGGGTTAAGCAAGAATATCACTTCTTTAGCTGGACCCACTTTCCATGGAGCATATTCGCCAAGTTCTCATCTGGTTTTTAGTTGATCCTTCTTAACATATCACTTAACAAATTATCATCTCATAGATTACTTTTACTTAACTAATCACAACAATTTCAAGTCAACTTTAGATAGATGTTTTATTAGATGTACCATATATTCTACGTAATCCTAGGAATAGGCTTCTGTGTCATTCCTCTTCCGAAATCTTAATATATTTCGCGTTGGACTTTGTAATGGAAAGATCATAATGTAAAGCAAACTGAAACTTGACGTCGCAGATTATACCCAATTCTTCGATTTCTCGAACCCCGTTAAGTTTATTATCCTCTTTATTATCTGAGTAACAAATATAGAAGTTATTCTGTATTCCAAAAATTTTAAGGTTTATCGCCTTTATTGGAAGATGATGTTCTTTCTTACATTTGGAACATTATTATTTTATTTAATCTATAGAAATGGGAAAATGTTGTTGTATCTTCCGTTTTCCCCTCTTTTCGTTTTCTTTTTTTCAAGATATTATTTCTTATTTCTTATTATTTCTTCTTTGCCATCCTACAATTTGAATAGGTGTTACCTTTTCAATGAAATATTAAATTTTAAGTTAGTTTGCTATCACTTTAAAATTTGAAATTGATATCAAGGTTTTCTGACGGGAATCAATAAAACTCTGAAACGGACGTAGTTTAATTGCAGCGGTTAAACAATACACGCATGTAACTTTGAAATTCCATTATTCCTTAGTCTCTGAAAGTATTCTGTATTTTCTTTTCCAATAAGCTAGCATTTAAATATATATTAAGTGCTGTTGGTAATATCCAAATCCCCAAATGACTTTACGGGGGGAGCGACATTCCGAACATCCAGTTCAGTAACAATTCAATAAATAATTTAAAAGGCACAAACAAAATGATATTGTGAGTGAAATAAACCTCCAAAGCGTTTTCGATGTGTTCGAATTTACCTAAAATCAGGATAGAGTTTCACATCCCACTGGAGTTGTTCTCCCATTCAACTGTTTCCGTCTTCCTTCAATGGTAAATGTAGGCTGATAAAGTGACGCGTACTTCCAAGGCGTCTCTAATGTGTTCGAATTCACCAAAAATCATAATGCAGCTTTACATCCTAGTGTAAAATTTACAATGAAGTGCATTAACCCCTTGACGATTTAATGGCTAAAACCTTCCCTCACACAGCCCAAAGAACTGCTCTAACATATAATATGTTTGCAAATTATTTTGAGGATCATCCAACTTCACTGACATATTGTATAGCTTACCTTAAACCCAAAGAAGACATTTTAATAACCAAAACCATTAACAGAGTACAGTACAGTACAGTACAGCAGCAGTAAAAAGCCCAGAGTATGAAAAGACCATAAGCTTTTTCCCCCTCTTCATCCTGAATACATCAACAATACATGTTTTTATCTTTATCCTTTATAAGAACCTCTACAAATCATTCTTCAAGCAACAATGCAATTTTATCATTCAAAATCCATCTCATCACTCAATTCCCCACTTAGCGGCAAATAACCCACCTTAATCAAAAATGAATATGAAGGAACTCCAACTCGGGTCATCCATGAAAACTGTCAATGGGCAATACTATTTTAAATGTTATTCCTTTATTTAAACAGACAGCATAAGTTTAAGTGTTATCACTGAACACGAATGTATTTGCACCTTTCTTTAGTTTTTTGCTTCTCAACTTTTAGCTGAAATAATAACAATATATATAACTTTATAATTTACCAAAAATTAAAAAAAAAATGTCATATGCACGATTGCCTTTTTACTTATTGTATTCTAATATTTATGTTATACTACAAGCAAATTGTAACACTTCTTCTTCTCCTTATGGCGCTATAGTCCGAGGTGGACTAGTCCGCTTTTAGTAACGTCCAGGCTTCCGCGCCATAAAATAGGACTGGGATGATTAAGCTGTTATTAAGCGAGTTAAGTCCTTCGAGAGAGGGCTTTATTACTCAAAAGCCTCTTGAGCCCAAAGAAACAGCGATTGACAGGAGCGATTCTGCGTTTGATTTCGGTACTGGTGTTGTTGTCCCTAAATACCGCTGAACCGAAGTAGACGAAGTTCTTGCCTACCTCGAAGTTTCTGCTGCCTACTGTGACTCTCTGTGCGAGACGTCGATGTTGTGTGTCCTTTCTTTATGACAGCATGTACTTTGTTTTGCCCTCATTGACAACCAGACCAATTTTAGCCGATTCCGCTTCAATGCCAGCAAACGCCTCATTGAAGGCTCGCTGTGTTTGTCCAATCACGTCAATATCATCAGTGTAAGCTAGCAATTGAACTGACTTCTGGAAGATCGTTCCTCTGGCGTTGACTTGTGAGTGACGCACGATCTTCTCAAGAATGATGTTAAGGAAGTCACATGACAGTGCGTGGCCTTGCCTAAAATCTGTTTTGACATCGAAGGTCTCGGTGAGTTCGTTACCGACCTTGACGGAGCAGGGAGAGTTCTCCATCGTCATCCTACACAATTTGACGAGTTTGATAGGAATGCCAAAGCTAGACATTGCACTGTATAGCTCGTCTTTATGCACACTGTCATATGCGGCCTTAAAATCGACGAATAGGTTGTGAGTGTCGATGTGCACTTCTTGAGTCTTTTCTAGGATTTGCCGTAATGTGAAGATCTGGTCTATTGTGGACTTTCCTGGTCAGAAACCACACAAAAGGTTTCAGACGCTTACACAATACGGCAGAGAGGATCTTGTATGCGATGTAACTTAGTACTTATCCCCCCATAGTTGGCGTAGTCAAAGGGGTTTCCCTTCCTGTGGACCGGGCAAACGACGCAGAGATTCCCCTCATCGGGCATGCTTTCCTCCGACCATATCTTTCGGATGAGTTGGTGCATGCGCCCTACCGTCAAGTAGAACATTCTACATAACAGCAGAATTAGGGCCGTCATGGCCGTTAAGGAGTCTGCAGAAATGATCCTTGAAGATTCTCAGCACAGATTGCGACTCTACAACGAGTTTTCGATTTTGATCTCGGCCGGCTTAGGTCCGAACCTTGTATCCTTTCGGTAAAACTTTCGGTCTTAATTCCCGCCATAACACCTTTCCATTTCCTTGAATGTGAGCTTCTCATGTTCATTCTTTTTCCCTCTGAGAAGGCGGTGCTCTTCTCTTCTTCTCTGTTCGTAGAGCTCACGAACAGACCTCGTTGTTCGATATAGCGTTACCTTAAAGGCGTCTTGTTTGGCTTCATGCGCTTGCCTTCACTCGTCGTCAAACCATGTGTTCCTTCTGGGTGGTGACGTGAAACCCAGCACATCAGTGGCAGCTTCTTTGATGGCTTCTTGACAACGTTTTCAGTTTTCTTCTATGTTTAGTGCAGGCACCGTCGAACTCTGAGATAGTTTCAGGGAGACTAGTTCGGTAAAGTTCCCAGCGATCAGTTGTGATTGTAGCTTTTCGACGTCAAACCGTAATAGCCTGTCTCTTTGTGAATGTTCAGATATGGAAACTGCGTGTTTGCCGTAGAGAGGTTCCGCCCCGAGGCGAAGTCCAATAGCCTTTGGGAGCACGGTAGCATTGAAGAAGTTCGAAAGTTTTGTGTAATAAAATTCGATTCACAACTTATTAGCAATTTGGACTTGCTTTTTGAATTTTCCTTAAGCGAAAAGTTGTTATCATGGGCCGATACTCCTATTATGATTTTCAGTACCTTATAGAATAGATCCTCGCGGCTGTTACCACTTGAAATTTTTCTGCCAGAAGCTAAATTAAAACTTGGCCTTACTCTTACCCGTGTAAGCTGGCAATCTTTTCACAACTATTTTATGCAGAATCCTTCCATAGGAACTTTTTGTTGAAAAACTGTGGCATTAAACCGCATTTACAAATTTGAACTCCACAAATTGTATTCTTTTATCTGATTTTTCTCAAATAGCTACATCTATTTAAATGACATTACAGACGCCCATAAGGCTAAAATTGAAACGATTATTGAACACAATCTTTTCCCTTAGTTCCTCTTGTTTTCCTTGGTAAAAAAGTGCCAGCCATTATTCAAAATTTAAAATAATACGGTTTATTACTTAAGAGCGGTAGTTGTTTGAAGTAACTCCAATTATTTAAAATTGTAAGGAAAACAAAATGCTATAAAGTCTATAAGGCATGATATATAAGGCTTAAAACTCACGTGTCCTTTATGTGGTCGGTAAATACGACTACCGTAGCCATCTACAAAAATTTAACAATGAAAAATTATCTTTTCCTCTTTTTATGGATGTTATAATACATTTCACTGGAGCGCTCAGACTCAAAGTCTGGTCTATTTTACTATCCGAAGAAAAAACAGAAGTTATAAAGAGCTTCGCTCGGAGAAGGCGGGACATTGACAGAGATAGTGCTCCGAATTGTCTTCATTTTTTCCACAGGCGTCGCCATCACTAGGCCCAAGCCGACTTAAATACTTAGCGAAGTTTTCCGTTCATAAGTCGTTTGCACTCTTTTCACGGTTTTCTTGCTAACGTCCGGAAGCATGCACTTGGTCATTCTGCGTCCTGGAGAGTCATGCCATCTCTGGTAGTGCTGTTGAGAGACCCAACCGTGGACGGAAGCCCTCACCAAGGATGCGGATAGCCCTAAGGTTGGTTCGGCCCTACGAATGGATTTTCTGAATCTTGCCTAGCAAGTTCATTGGTAATCTTTCCCACGATCCCGTGATGTACTGTGGGACCCAGACAAGCCTTAGCTCAGTCTGCCGACCAAATTAAAGGAAGACTTGCATTCTTGGATTATCTTGGAAGTAGCTAAAGGGTTGAGTACGGCCTTAAACACAGTTTGGCCGTCTCTACAGACACAAATACTTCACAATATAGTTAGTTGCCATTAGGATAGCAAACCTTTCTGCCTGGAAGACCGACGAAAAATTACCTAAGGAAGTGTGAAGTCTAATGTTTTCGTATTCCAGTTACAGATCCCTACGTCGTCTTGGAGCCGTCCGTGAAAATCCGACTACATTCCCTTCTGGCTCAGTTTCTGATCAGGGCGATGCATCTGGATCATTGGTGACCTTGCATCAGAGGCATGTCCATGCGTATAGTTTTATAGAAGATGCGGCGCGAGAGGTCATCAAAGCTCCAGTGCGAGTTGAACCGAAGACCATTCCTTTTGTAGTCGAAAGTTGGCCTTGAGTTAGATTAAGCAGGGCATCAAGAGCAGAGCCAGGGGTGCTAGGGAAAGCCCCTGTGCAACCAAGACAGACCGTTCTTTGAAGACTGGTGAATGCGGTGAGGGCGACTGGTCATAGATCCATACGGAAATTTTTGCAAATAAGCCCAAGGTTTTGCCAGGAACTCCCTTATACTTCCTAAAGACTGAAAGCGCCTTGGAGGTTTTCGTCTGTGTGTTTTACTAGTTGAGCCAGACCAATCAGATTGATCCTAAAGAGAACAACCTCGGTTTGAAGATCATTGGCTGACAACCCATTCCTAGTACACCTGCCCACTTGCACAAAGGCCGCTAGGTCCGGTAACCGGTACGGCTACATCATTCGTCAGGTAACCAGTACGGCTACATCATTCGCGCAACCCTGGGCGTAGGTGTTAGATCTATTCAAGCCGGAAAGCAGAGAGTCGACCAATTTGCACCAGATGCAATTTGACCAGCCTCTCCAAGCTTTTTAGCATGAAGGAAGGAAGACTAATAGACCTGTAGTTTTTGGTGATTTTCGGAACAAGGGATACCCTAATTGTGCACCAGGAGTCTGGAATATAAGCCAGCGCTAGGCTAGCAGTGAAAATTCTTTTCAGAGCCGTTAGTTATGGGTCTATGCCCTTTTGTGACAAGGCTGCGTATGTGACATGGGTGCTAGGTGATTTGAAGCCATCAAACTACGAGACGGCGTATTTGATGGATGTTATCTGTTACCAAGTGCGATTATTTATATCAGTCTCTGCGGGTTGTGTTTGTCTGCTCATCTACAGTTCTGAAAGTTGGCTTTGGTCTTAAGCCAGTTGTGATCTGGTTCCGTGGGAAGTGAGTCTTTAGCATGAGAGTGACTGCTTTGTCTTTTTTAATGACTTTCAAGTGTCTGCTTGTTTTGCCCAGTGTTTCGATCTTTCCACAGAAATCCCTTAAAGAGGCACTTTTCGAAGCCCGAATTAGCCTCTTATGTTCTTTTTGTTTCGATCGGTACAAGTCCCAGTCCTCTTTCAGTTTCATCGGTTTTGAGTTAGCTATTTATAAAATAAGTTTTCTGGTTTCCTTGCGAATTCTCTACAGTTCTCAAACCTTGGTCAGTTCGTCTCTTCTGCAAAATTGTGGTTTCGTTTCGATTTGAAACTTTATGTATCTGTGTCCCGATAGGGACACTTCCGACAGGACTTTCCTGTCTGTGATTTCCCTAAAAAAATATCTATTTGGTAGTCGATCACTCCCTGTCTTCTTGTAGTAACAAAAACTGGCTGGGAGCCAATACTGTTAATGTTCAAGCCAGCCAATAGTGCGAAGTCGAGAAGAAGCAATTCTCTCTTGTTGCACTTGCCGGTGCCCCAGAAGTTTTTCTGAGCATTAGCATCGCAACAGTTGATGAGGTACTCTCGTTTCGAAGTACTCTACGAGTTACGCTACTTTCTTTAGTGCTGTGGAAGGAAGGAATTGTAAGGGATGTAAGCTGAAGCAACGACAAGATAGTGCCACAATAAGACAAGCTCTTGGTCTTTCCGATCGATCGTCGTAGAGTGGAGAGAAACCCCGCAGGCCACCAAGACCACAGATGCGTTTTTTCCACACATATGGTTCTTGGATAGATACTACATATGTGTGGTTTTGTCTTAATCATGGAAAGTCTGCTACATAGGATTGCAGTAGCATCCGTTGAATGATGATGGTTGATCTGGGTAAACAGTGGTATTGAAAGTTACCGTGGGAAGCATCCCTTATTCACGTTCCGTGGAAATTAAGACGAAATTAATCCCTCCAAGGTGCAAATAGGGACTTGAGCCTTTCTAGAAATGGTAGTCTCAACTGAAGGTCGGTCAAGGCCCACAACGCAAGTGGAGCCGTCCTTGCTTTCCCGATACTTACTCTACTGGTGGGACAAGACCTTCCACCTTTTGGTTTCAAGACAAAGGTTCAATGGTTCTGGATATGGATCGCGCCAGCACACTCGCTGTATACCCGAATGGCTCCAGGATTCAGCAGATGGCGCCTCAAAACCTCGAAACTTGTGGTTCCCAGGAGGAAATCTTCTAGCAGGCGTGCTTCGCCTTGGAAGTCATGACAAATCATTTTTTGAAGTTTGGTGAGAGCAGCATTCAATTATTTACTCAAAAACTTATCCCACCAGACAGCTGATGCATAGAAGATTCTTAATATAACCATCTATAGCCATCTTAGGGCTTATAAAATCTCCTTTACGCTAACAGGAAATTGAAAGCCTAACTAGCCTAACTTTTCGACCCAATATGTTTATTTCAAAAGAAGTTTTTTTTTTCTAAGATAAGCTTAGATGAACCGCCGTGGCGTAGTGTGTAATGCGCGACGCTCGTTCGCCGGTGCGATTGCCGTCTGAAAACCTCTAATATTTCACGGCACCATCTCTTTCGAGCTGCTGATAACACTCAAAGTGTAACACTGTCTTAGAAAACACTTCTGTTGGCTGTCGCACCATATAATTATTTTTATTATTAACCCCAGATGAAGAGTAAAAACTGTCTAAGAAAAAGCTTCTCAAACTATGCCGTTTCAAGACAGAAAAAAAAGTAGGTCCCTTTTATGCGTTATAGAACAATAGGGCGCACACGAGCCCTGCATACTGTAGCGCCAACCGATTATAATTACTAACCAAATATGCTAAAGTTCAGCGGAGAAGCAAATGGTGTCACCATTACTGGTCATATTCCTCCTTCATCGTGGAGAGAACAACTTCTGTTTTAAGAGGATTGACTGAAAGACTAATCTTGGTACACAAGTGATCGAACTCGCTTAGAGCCCCCAGCCCTAGCCTGAGGATAGGTAATATATCTATCCAAAGCGTCAAGTGTCCACCAACATATACCATAGCAGTATAGGTATGCGGACATCCCCTCTTTAATGAAATAATAAAAAAAAAATCGCTCAATATATACGACATTCGATTTTTTACTCTATGAAAATGTTTTAACATATTTCAGGTTTTATGCCGCTGAAATTGCCGCTGGACTATTTTTTTTACATACTAAAGGAATTTTGTACAGAGACTTGAAACTTGATAATGTACTCCTCGATGCAGATGGACATGTAAAAATTGCTGATTTTGGAATGTGCAAGGAGGGCATAAGTGGTGATAAAACAACAAAAACATTCTGTGGTACTCCAGACTATATAGCCCCAGAGGTATGGAAAATTGTATAGTGTTTTTTATGTACCGTATGTAGGGTTAACTTTTTCCATTATTTTTTGACAGATTATTCTCTATCAACCTTATGGAAAATCGGTTGACTGGTGGGCATATGGTGTTTTATTGTATGAAATGCTTGTTGGACAGCCTCCATTTGATGGAGAGGACGAAGAAGAATTATTTGCCGCAATAACAGACCACAACGTTTCCTATCCTAAGAGTTTAAGCAAAGAGGCTAAGGAAGCTTGCAAAGGGGTAATGCAATATTAACAAAATCATATTATCATAATTTATTATAATCAATGATGCTGTTGGAAAACAATAGAACCCGTGGCATAAAGTTCTTAGAATTAAGGCTACTATAATATTAATTCGCCTGAAAATGTTTATTTCATGGCTACATTCCTGATGAAAATTTGTATTTTTTATAAGGGATAGCCTTTGCCATTAATGGAACAATTTTATTTCTATGGTCGCCTGAGAAAAATTTGTAAGCGCAAGCGGTTCTTTAAAGTTAATTTTAAACACCCCATTTGGCAATTGTAGTTTAATTGTAACTAGCGTTCTAAAATTTAGCATAAATCCTTTCTCTTTTGACCAATTCTTCCCAACAGCTGAAGATCGCATGATAGCATTCATATAAAGACCATAACCTTATATTTAAAAATTACAGAAATTGGCAAAGGGGATTCTACACAAAAAACTCTTTGTAGTATTAATTTTTTGTTATAAAGGGCAACATAAATTGTATGCCAACTGAACTTCGTAGGTGTCAAAACCCATGACTAGAAGCTTGAAATCACAAATTGATCAAACCTCTTCCTTTAAAGTATATGAACTCAAATTCGTCATATACCATTGCCAACAATTCAAACTTCTCAAAAAAAATTTTAGTTCTTAACAAAGCAACCAGCCAAACGTTTAGGATGTGGCCCAACAGGAGAAGAGGATGTACGACTACACCCATTTTTCAGGCGTATTGATTGGGAGAAAATAGAAAACCGCGAAGTTCAACCACCGTTTAAGCCAAAAATTGTAAGAAAAAGCGTTTACTTATTTTAAATTTATAACTCTCTTGA
Organism: Eristalinus aeneus; assembly: GCA_955652365.1. NCBI lineage: Eukaryota > Metazoa > Arthropoda > Insecta > Diptera > Syrphidae > Eristalinus > Eristalinus aeneus. Next base: position 82,048,929 of record OY019131.1, on the reverse strand, counting down.
TCGTTTTTTTTTCATCATAGAAACACCGTAAGGATGTATCCAACTTTGATAAACAGTTTACATCAGAGAAAACAGACTTAACACCAACTGATAAAGTATTTATGATGAATTTGGATCAGACAGAATTCGTTGGATTTTCATATCTCAATCCTGAGTATGTTGCAACAGTGTAGGCATAATCTACACAAATTAAGGATAACATTTAAGAATATTACGTACTATATCCAGAGATTACTGAGTTATTTCTTTATCTCTGATAATTTTTTTTTTCAATTACGTAAAAGACCTATAGCATTTAAAATGTTCATAAGATTTTTCGCTAAATTTTCAAAACGCGTATGTAATCCTTAACTAATTTAGTGTATTTACGGATGCAAGTTACTATTAAAAAGCCCTTTAAACAAATCAACTAGTAGTTTATAAAACAGGAACTAATTTTTGTACATCTAAATTTACAGATTAGAAAACAAATATCCTTATGTTATAAAAAGTTATTTTTTTATAATCTTGTAAAAAAGGAAAGGAAAGTAACGAGTATGAACTGCATTATTAAAAAGACATGTATTGAAGTCATAGTAGTTACTCGTTCATCTTCCTAATATATACTCAAAATTCAATAGCTAAATATTATCAATAGCTAAATACTATCATCTTTGATGAGGTTCATTTTGAACATTGTTTATAATTATTAAAGTAATCGAAAAATGTGAGCAAGTTAATAAGTCTTATATTATTTTAATAAGTTATTTAAATATTATGCTGTTACTCTTATTTAGCACTCTAAGATATTTTTAAGGAGCTTCTGTTTATAACATAACACATTCCACTGGGTTCCTCTTCATTTTTTTATATTTCACATTCTTATATTTCACATGTGTCTTTATTATAGAAATATCGAGAAAAAAAACAAAAATAAAGAGATATATCATAAATATTTGTTATTAGGCCAGTCACAATGTCAAAATTGAATTAAAAGTTAAACAATTAATTTGTAAGAAACGATTTTTGAAAATATTTATACTATACATGTGCGCTTTAGACATTTTTTTTTTGTTAATACCGGTCTATAAGCTTTCACCAATATAAAAATGAAATTAACATTGCGCGTTCATGTTGAGTTGAATATTAAAAAAATTATGAAAAATATGTATATACAAATAAGATTTTTTAAGATATACTATTATTCTGAATTGAACTGGAACAAAACTAAAAAAGAGCCTTGCTGTAACGGTTTTTGAATAAAATTCAGGAGGAATTCGATTAAATGGATAAACCCGACTCGCTCTATTTGAGTAATTTGTCATTAGCAATAAAACTATTTCCCTATTAGACAATTGACTTCTACCATATATTATAACGTACAATATCTTGTTAATTCTCCCTCCGACAAGTCTTTCCTCCCTAATCCGATATTTAAATATGTGATAACTTACTGAAAATCAATAATTTTATGACAAAAGTATTTATCCATATTTTTTTTCTTATAAACAATTATACTTAGCACAGGTCTCAATTTATATTGAATATTTTAATGCAACTTTTAATGCTGTGTATATATTTTCATTACATTAAAATAAATAACAAAACCTATGAACGTATTAAAAAAATGTATAATAAGCGATTTTGCGAATATAAAACACTTTTCAACGTGCTAAAATTAATGTACACATAAACTACATGATATACCGAAAAGTTATAAAGCAATCTATTGTTTATAAGTATACATTATGTAACAAGTGAACCATACATATAATATTGAGTTGCTGAAAATACGCGGTATAACATTATAAATGCAAATATTTACTTACAAAGATAAAACGAATATAAACAGTTTAAAGCAACCTTAATCATACAGACAATCTATTCTTAAACAGTATCAAAAATTTGTAACGTATAGATAAAAATTTACATATAGAATTATAAATATATATAAAAAGATATTTATATATTTTAAGTAGAAATTTCAAATTAATAGCACTGATTTCCTTTTTTCCTTTCTTATATAAAAGACTTCGAAAATATAACATAGTTATATGCGTTTGTTTATATCTCTTAAGATATACAATATTTCATATTATCAAAACGGGATGATTGATCTTATTTTACTTAATTTAAAGGTAAAAAAAGGCCATGATATACACATTTCTTAATTAAGAACCTACTTTTTGAAAGTAACTTCCACAGGTTAACAGTAGAATCTTTGAAATTCCTTTCTCCGTTCTAAAGTTATAAGTGATGACCGCGGTGGCGTAATGAGTAGAGCGCAACGTTCACACGCCGATGATCCAGGTTCAATTCCCGGCTGAACACCTCGAATTTTTTACGGCACCAAAAAACTGTAGGTCCTATCTACTCTGCAACACGAGTAGTTGAAGAACAAGCTAGGCCCTGGTCTCCCTGTGGACAGTCTTACCATACAATTATTATTATTATTACTAATGTCGTAATTTGGCCTTAAATGTAGCAATAAAATAATTGTTTTATTCAAGCAATCCTGAAATATTTGTCACATTCATCTTTATATTTATTGGATCAATCTCCATAATCTTTTTTAGTAGAGCCATAGTTCAAGAAAAAAAAAAAAAAAACCTTGAGGGGACATACATGAGCGGTAACGAACCTACATTTGAGTACATAAACTTAAGTTTTAACATCGATTGATTTTTATTAAAGAATTTAAAATTGAGATTTTACGTCAACACATAATGTTAATGAAAATTTATGTATTTCATCTAACTACCTCATCGGTCCCCATAAAAAAATTCAATATATGTTCATTTCTGATATATTATTAACACCTTATTAATTTCATGGCTATAAACATTTTTATTAACAACTTCCGAATATATGTATATATAAAAGTATATGTATGCTAGTGTGTATGAAAACGAGAAATACATAGTATTTCCATATTGGAATAAGCCCTGCTACTTGAGAAAACTAAACGTTTGAAACTTCCTGAGAATATTTGCATCCTTAATATTTGTTTTTAAAATAAATCTCCTACTAACGAAATGTGTATCAATCAACGTGTACTTTTAATATTCGATGTTGGTCTCATAAACGAAGAAACAAAAACAGGCTTAAAAAACATAAACAGGCTTAAGAAATGTCAATGTTCATTTTCATTTTGGTTTTTATTACTTTTCAATTAATATTATCGATATTTTGTCTATATGATTTTTTACAATGATTTGAAGAATATTTCATGTAAATAAAAATTAATTTATGTCTTATCCGCGGATTAAACAATAAAATTCAGCTATTTCTTCAGTGTAACTACAGGTAAAGAAAATGAATTAAATAATCCAATACAAAATCATTTATAGAAACAATTTACGTTGTTAATAACGTTTTATGTTTCAGTATATGCACAGATTTGCGAAATAAGTATAGTGCCTTTCTAACTGATCCCGCAATTCTATTTGAAGAGAATATGTATTAAATCAGCTAAGTAAATATATAAAGAGAAAATAAAACAAATCATATTATTTTTTTGTTTTTTTATTCTGAAGTTTACATATCGAATAAATGTAAAAAATAAATATATATCCTTCTTTACCAAAACCCTCAAATAGTCATTAGACCAGTACATATATAAAATAAGGTTTGATAGACTGAAATCAAAATAAAATGTATGTCCATATGTATATACCAACATTTTCTTTAGAGATTACTTTTCTATCACATGCAATTTTATACATTTTGAAATTGTACGATTCTATGAAGAAATTTGGGACACGTGTCACGTAAATATATTTATCAAATTAAGTAAATGTACAATCCTTAATTTGATAGAAGACTACAAAAAATTAATGTTTCGATTATTCCCCTTAAAGTGCTTAAAATTTGATTTAAAATTTGCTTTACGAATTCTTGTCCGCTTAGTAATCCAAAAATACATATTGGTCTAAGAATGATACATACGTACATTGCATAAACAATATATAAAACAAACAATATATGAGCTATGATTTGCATTAAGCATTGGGAGACAAGATTTATATCGCAATCATCGCGCTTTTGGTGACTGGGATACTTTAAGCAAAATGAAAACTACAACAAAAATGAAAACTACAACAAAAAAGGAAAACACAGAACATGTATAATGCCGATATGTGTTTTCTGTTTATTCGAGTTTTTCATTCCACGTTAAGCTAAAAACAAAAAACAAAACGTTTCTACATAATACATATAAGATAATGTAAGCGAATCTTTCTATCCAAGAAAAAACTGAGCAAATGAAACATTACAAAATAAAAACGTGTGTTGTATCTGTTCGTAATGACAAAATAAACTAAACTTGATTATACGAACGTGCGAATGGTGACAACAGCCGGTGCTTTGTATTGAACTCAAATTAGCAGGCACATATGTTTGTACAAAACCTTAACCTTACACCTCAAAACCTAGCTCATAGATCACAAAAACAAATTCTCGGAAATTTTTCATTTACACACATAAAATTAAAAATAATCGTTAGAATTAAATTATGTATTTAAGTCCACATGTACATAAACACTTATCTCTTACTTTTTATCTTCATTTTTAATTTTAATATTGTCTTTTAAATATTAAAAATCCAAAATAATATCTATTTAAAAGATTACACACTCATAAAGGGTGATGTTTTAAAAGCTATAGGAAAGTTTTTCAAAAAAAAAACACATAAAATTCAGAAAAAATGCATGATGAATCTTTAGGCGGCCAATTAACCGGTCCCGGTAAGTCCACTGTTGCGCGTGCTGTGTGGCATGTGGCACCGTCTTCTTGAAACCACATGTCATGCAAGTCAAGCTCTTGCATTTTGGTCAAAAAAAGTTGGATATCATCTTAGGGTAGCGCTCACCATTCACAGTTACTTTGTGATTCGCATCATTTCTGAAGAAGTACGGTCCAATGATGCCACCAGACCATAAATCGCACTAAACTGTGACTTTTTCCGAATGCATTGGTAGCTCTTGCAATGCTTCTGGCTGATATTTGCTCCAATATGGACAATTCTGCTTATTTACGTACCCATTGAGCCAAAAATGAGCTTCGTCCATTTTTGAACAAAAAATGGAAGATGCGTGCAATGAAATTTCTTAACAGAGCACCCATTTTAATAATAAAATTCAATAATTTGCATTTGTTCATTTTTTTCATTTGTTTGCATTTGCGTTGTTCGTTTGTAAGACGATTCATGGTTAAATTATAGACCAAACTGAAGATGTTTGACAGTGAAACAAAACACGAAACGTGCGTCAGCTGTTTAAACCAGTGTTGCAAAAAAGATAATAGCTAAAAAATCACCCTTTATAGTCCTAATCCAAAAGGACGCATTTGTTTTCTAATAAAAATGATATTACCTTGTATAAGATAAGTAAAGCCAAGCAAAAGTATTCTAATATTGAATTTATTTAAGCACTAAATACTCTTAGAAATCTATTTTTAAATAATTGAATGTATATGTATGTGTATTTAGAAAATTAAATAATTATTTCTCTATCAAATATTGTTTTTGTTTTGGTGAAGTACTTTTCTGGACACTAATTTGAATTGTGTTCAATTCATCATTAATAAAGATGATTCACACATCTACTAAATTTCTCCTCTTACATGATCTTTATATAATATAATATTGTCTTGTCGTTCTTTTCATCAAATCATAGGTTATTTGTGAAGACACATCTGTTGATGCAGATAGTTGAAGTTTTTGAAGAATTTTATTTATTGTCTTGGTGTTTTCGTTATTCTACAATACTTGTTAGTTCCTCAAAAGAATAATGACAGGAACGAAATCCAGCATATAAGAACAGCTGTACCAACGCCGTTATACAACGGGGAGAAGATTGAGCGTATTATTCAAATAATTCTTGCTATTCTTTAAATTCTTACTCACGTCTGAAAAATATAATTTCGACTGAGATTTGGAAGCTACTGTGGTCTATCAACATCCAGAGTTATACCAACACATTAATTTTCCGGGAGATTTGATATTTGACTGTACAATGAAAGAACTTATCCCCAATCGATTTATTCACGCTGTATATAACGCGAACGATAACCAGCCGATCTCTTTAAAGAAAATCTGGTTTCGACTAAGAGAGACCAAAACTGTACCAAAGCCAACGCAGGAGTCGCAACCCTTAGATTAGGTTGAAGTAGCTGTTCTCTCTGAAAATATATTGTTACTGCCATCAAAGCTGCTGACAATTCTCAAAGACGATCGACAGTCTTACAAAAAAGTTTCTTAAATGTTGTTATTTTGGGTCCGTAAGAGACTGTAGGTCTCTTCTATAAGCGTGTAGCGCGGGTTACGATATTCACGAAACTCATCGCAAAAAGTTCACAAAAGCGAACAAATGCCGGTGAAAAGTTAGTTAAATTTAATTGTTGAAGTTTGCACTCTGAACTGACTTTGAATAGTTCGAAACAACAAGCGCGAAAAATTAAATCAACTTAGGAAGGATTATCGCAGAGAGAAAGCAGCTTATCAGAGAGAAAATATAGCATCAACAATCAACTCAGCAGCAGCCGATAGCATATAATAATATAATAATTAAGGCTGGTGCAGTAAGTTGAAAATTGAATTCTTTAAATCTAAACTACTAAATCAAAATCCGAAGCGGACGTCTAAATTTTAGACATAAAGCAATTTTCAATAATTTGCATTTGTTCATTTTTTTCATTTGTTTGCATTTGCGTTGTTCGTTTCTAAGACGATTCATGGTTAAATTATAGACCAAACTGAAGATGTTTGACAGTGAAACAAAACACGAAACGTGCGTCAGCTGTTTAAACCAGTGTTGCAAAAAAGATAATAGCTAAAAAATCACCCTTTACAGTCCTAATCCAAATGGACGCATTTGTTTTCTAATAAAAATGATATTACCTTGTATAAGATAAGTAAAGCCAAGCAAAACGTATTCTAATATTGAATTTATTTAAGCACTAAATACTCTTAGAAATCTATTTTTAAATAATTGAATGTATATGTATGTGTATTTAGAAAATTAAATAATTATTTCTCTATCAAATATTGTTTTTGTTTTGGTGAAGTACTTTTCTGGACACTAATTTGAATTGTGTTCAATTCATCATTAATAAAGATGATTCACACATCTACTAAATTTCTCCTCTTACATGATCTTTATATAATATAATATTGTCTTGTCGTTCTTTTCATCAAATCATAGGTTATTTGTGAAGACACATCTGTTGATGCAGATAGTTGAAGTTTTTGGTGTTTTATTGTATGAAATGCTTGTTGGACAGTCTCCATTTGATGGAGAGGACGAAGAAGAATTATTTGCCGCAATAACAGACCACAGCGTTTCCTATCCTAAGAGTTTAAGCAAAGAGGCTAAGGAAGCTTGCAAAGGGGTAATGTAATATTAACAAAATCATATTATCATAATTTATTATAATCAATGATGCTGTTGGAAAACAATAGAACCCGTGGCATAAAGTTCTTAGAATTAAGGCTACTATAATATTAATTCGCCTGAAAATGTTTATTTCATGGCTACATTCCTGATGAAAATTTGTATTTTTTATAAGCGATAGCCTTTGCCATTAATGGAACAATTTTATTTCTATGATCGCCTGAGAAAAATTTGCAAGCGCAAGCGGTTCTTTAAAGTTAATTTTAAACACCCCATTTGGCAATTGTAGTTTAATTGTAACTAGCGTTCTAAAATTTAGCATAAATCCTTTCTCTTTTGACCAATTCTTCCCAACAGCTGAAGATCGCATGATAGCATTCATATAAAGACCATAACCTTATATTTAAAAATTACAGAAATTGGCAAAGGGGATTCTACACAAAAAACTCTTTGTAGTATTAATTTTTTGTTATAAAGGGCAACATAAATTGTATGCCAACTGAACTTCGTAGGTGTCAAAACCCATGACTAGAAGCTTGAAATCACAAATTGATCAAACCTCTTCCTTTAAAGTATATGAACTCAAATTCGTCATATACCATTGCCAACAATTCAAACTTCTCAAAAAAAATTTTAGTTCTTAACAAAGCAACCAGCCAAACGTTTAGGATGTGGCCCAACAGGAGAAGAGGATGTACGACTACACCCATTTTTCAGGCGTATTGATTGGGAGAAAATAGAAAACCGCGAAGTTCAACCACCGTTTAAGCCAAAAATTGTAAGAAAAAGCGTTTACTTATTTTAAATTTATAACTCTCTTGATCGTTTTTTTTTTCATCATAGAAACACCGTAAGGATGTATCCAACTTTGATAAACAGTTTACATCAGAGAAAACAGACTTAACACCAACTGATAAAGTATTTATGATGAATTTGGATCAGACAGAATTCGTTGGATTTTCATATCTCAATCCTGAGTATGTTGCAACAGTGTAGGCATAATCTACACAAATTAAGGATAACATTTAAGAATATTACGTACTATATCCAGAGATTACTGAGTTATTTCTTTATCTCTGATAATTTTTTTTTTCAATTACGTAAAAGACCTATAGCATTTAAAATGTTCATAAGATTTTTCGCTAAATTTTCAAAACGTGTATGTAATCCTTAACTAATTTAGTGTAATTACGGATGCAAGTTACTATTAAAAAGCCCTTTAAACAAATCAACTAGTAGTTTATAAAACAGGAACTAATTTTTGTACATCTAAATTTACAGATTAGAAAACAAATATCCTTATGTTATAAAAAGTTATTTTTTTATAATCTTATAAAAAAGGAAAGGAAAGTAACGAGTATGAACTGCATTATTAAAAAGACATGTATTGAAGTCATAGTAGTTACTCGTTCATCTTCCTAATATATACTCAAAATTCAATAGCTAAATATTATCAATAGCTAAATACTATTATCTTTGATGAGGTTCATTTTGAACATTGTTTATAATTATTAAAGTAATCGAAAAATGTGAGCAAGTTAATAAGTCTTATATTATTTTAATAAGTTATTTAAATATTATGCTGTTACTCTTATTTAACACTCTAAGATATTTTTAAGGAGCTTCTGTTTATAACATAACACATTCCACTGGGTTCCTCTTCATTTTTTTATATTTCACATTCTTATATTTCACACGTGTCTTTATTATAGAAATATCGAGAAAAAAAACAAAAATAAAGAGATATATCATAAATATTTGTTATTAGGCCAGTCACAATGTCAAAATTGAATTAAAAGTTAACCAATTAATTTGTAAGAAACGATTTTTGAAAATATTTATACTATACATGTGCGCTTTAGACATTTTTTTTTTGTTAATACCGGTCTATAAGCTTTCACCAATATAAAAATGAAATTAACATTGCGCGTTCATGTTGAGTTGAATATTAAAAAAATTATGAAAAATATGTATATACAAATAAGATTTTTTAAGATATACTATTATTCTGAATTGAACTGGAACAAAACTAAAAAAGAGCCTTGCTGTAACGGTTTTTGAATAAAATTCAGGAGGAATTCGATTAAATGGATAAACCCGACTCGCTCTATTTGAGTAATTTGTCATTAGCAATAAAACTATTTCCCTATTAGACAATTGACTTCTACCATATATTATAACGTACAATATCTTGTTAATTCTCCCTCCGACAAGTCTTTCCTCCCTAATCCGATATTTAAATATGTGATAACTTACTGAAAATCAATAATTTTATGACAAAAGTATTTATCCATATTTTTTTTCTTATAAACAATTATACTTAGCACAGGTCTCAATTTATATTGAATATTTTAATGCAACTTTTAATGCTGTGTATATATTTTCATTACATTAAAATAAATAACAAAACCTATGAACGTATTAAAAAAATGTATAATAAGCGATTTTGCGAATATAAAACACTTTTCAACGTGCTAAAATTAATGTACACATAAACTACATGATATACCGAAAAGTTATAAAGCAATCTATTGTTTATAAGTATACATTATGTAACAAGTGAACCATACATATAATATTGAGTTGCTGAAAATACGCGGTATAACAAATGCAAATATTTACTTACAAAGATAAAACGAATATAAACAGTTTAAAGCAACCTTAATCATACAGACAATCTATTCTTAAACAGTATCAAAAATTTGTAACGTATAGATAAAAATTTACATATAGAATTATAAATATATATAAAAAGATATTTATATATTTTAAGTAGAAATTTCAAATTAATAGCACTGATTTCCTTTTTTCCTTTCTTATATAAAAGACTTCGAAAATATAACATAGTTATATGCGTTTGTTTATATCTCTTAAGATATACAATATTTCATATTATCAAAACGGGATGATTGATCTTATTTTACTTAATTTAAAGGTAAAAAAAGGCCATGATATACACATTTCTTAATTAAGAACCTACTTTTTGAAAGTAACTTCCACAGGTTAACAGTAGAATCTTTGAAATTCTTTTCTCCGTTCTAAAGTTATAAGTGATGACCGCGGTGGCGTAATGAGTAGAGCGCAACGTTCACACGCCGATGATCCAGGTTCAATTCCCGGCTGAACACCTCGAATTTTTTACGGCACCAAAAAACTGTAGGTCCTATCTACTCTGCAACACGAGTAGTTGAAGAACAAGCTAGGCCCTGGTCTCCCTGTGGACAGTCTTACCATACAATTATTATTATTATTACTAATGTCGTAATTTGGCCTTAAATGTAGCAATAAAATAATTGTTTTATTCAAGCAATCCTGAAATATTTGTCACATTCATCTTTATATTTATTGGATCAATCTCCATAATCTTTTTTAGTAGAGCCATAGTTCAAGAAAAAAAAAAAAAAAACCTTGAGGGGACATACATGAGCGGTAACGAACCTACATTTGAGTACATAAACTTAAGTTTTAACATCGATTGATTTTTATTAAAGAATTTAAAATTGAGATTTTACGTCAACACATAATGTTAATGAAAATTTATGTATTTCATCTAACTACCTCATCGGTCCCCATAAAAAAATTCAATATATGTTCATTTCTGATATATTATTAACACCTTATTAATTTCATGGCTATAAACATTTTTATTAACAACTTCCGAATATATGTATATATAAAAGTATATGTATGCTAGTGTGTATGAAAACGAGAAATACATAGTATTTCCATATTGGAATAAGCCCTGCTACTTGAGAAAACTAAACGTTTGAAACTTCCTGAGAATATTTGCATCCTTAATATTTGTTTTTAAAATAAATCTCCTACTAACGAAATGTGTATCAATCAACGTGTACTTTTAATATTCGATGTTGGTCTCATAAACGAAGAAACAAAAACAGGCTTAAAAAACATAAACAGGCTTAAGAAATGTCAATGTTCATTTTCATTTTGGTTTTTATTACTTTTCAATTAATATTATCGATATTTTGTCTATATGATTTTTTACAATGATTTGAAGAATATTTCATGTAAATAAAAATTAATTTATGTCTTATCCGCGGATTAAACAATAAAATTCAGCTATTTCTTCAGTGTAACTACAGGTAAAGAAAATGAATTAAATAATCCAATACAAAATCATTTATAGAAACAATTTACGTTGTTAATAACGTTTTATGTTTCAGTATATGCACAGATTTGCGAAATAAGTATAGTGCCTTTCTAACTGATCCCGCAATTCTATTTGAAGAGAATATGTATTAAATCAGCTAAGTAAATATATAAAGAGAAAATAAAACAAATCATATTATTTTTTTGTTTTTTTATTCTGAAGTTTACATATCGAATAAATGTAAAAAATAAATATATATCCTTCTTTACCAAAACCCTCAAATAGTCATTAGACCAGTACATATATAAAATAAGGTTTGATAGACTGAAATCAAAATAAAATGTATGTCCATATGTATATACCAACATTTTCTTTAGAGATTACTTTTCTATCACATGCAATTTTATACATTTTGAAATTGTACGATTCTATGAAGAAATTTGGGACACGTGTCACGTAAATATATTTATCAAATTAAGTAAATGTACAATCCTTAATTTGATAGAAGACTACAAAAAATTAATGTTTCGATTATTCCCCTTAAAGTGCTTAAAATTTGATTTAAAATTTGCTTTACGAATTCTTGTCCGCTTAGTAATCCAAAAATACATATTGGTCTAAGAATGATACATACGTACATTGCATAAACAATATATAAAACAAACAATATATGAGCTATGATTTGCATTAAGCATTGGGAGACAAGATTTATATCGCAATCATCGCGCTTTTGGTGACTGGGATACTTTAAGCAAAATGAAAACTACAAAAAAAATGAAAACTACAACAAAAAAGGAAAACACAGAACATGTATAATGCCGATATGTGTTTTCTGTTTATTCGAGTTTTTCATTCCACGTTAAGCTAAAAACAAAAAACAAAACGTTTCTACATAATACATATAAGATAATGTAAGCGAATCTTTCTATCCAAGAAAAAACTGAGCAAATGAAACATTACAAAATAAAAACGTGTGTTGTATCTGTTCGTAATGACAAAATAAACTAAACTTGATTATACGAACGTGCGAATGGTGACAACAGCCGGTGCTTTGTATTGAACTCAAATTAGCAGGCACATATGTTTGTACAAAACCTTAACCTTACACCTCAAAACCTAGCTCATAGATCACAAAAACAAATTCTCGGAAATTTTTCATTTACACACATAAAATTAAAAATAATCGTTAGAATTAAATTATGTATTTAAGTCCACATGTACATAAACACTTATCTCTTACTTTTTATCTTCATTTTTAATTTTAATATTGTCTTTTAAATATTAAAAATCCAAAATAATATCTATTTAAAAGATTACACACTCATAAAGGGTGATGTTTTAAAAGCTATAGGAAAGTTTTTCAAAAAAAAAACACATAAAATTCAGAAAAAATGCATGATGAATCTTTAGGCGGCCAATTAACCGGTCCCGGTAAGTCCACTGTTGCGCGTGCTGTGTGGCATGTGGCACCGTCTTCTTGAAACCACATGTCATGCAAGTCAAGCTCTTGCATTTTGGTCAAAAAAAGTTGGATATCATCTTAGGGTAGCGCTCACCATTCACAGTTACTTTGTGATTCGCATCATTTCTGAAGAAGTACGGTCCAATGATGCCACCAGACCATAAATCGCACTAAACTGTGACTTTTTCCGAATGCATTGGTAGCTCTTGCAATGCTTCTGGCTGATATTTGCTCCAATATGGACAATTCTGCTTATTTACGTACCCATTGAGCCAAAAATGAGCTTCGTCCATTTTTGAACAAAAAATGGAAGATGCGTGCAATGAAATTTCTTAACAGAGCACCCATTTTAATAATAAAATTCAATAATTTGCATTTGTTCATTTTTTTCATTTGTTTGCATTTGCGTTGTTCGTTTGTAAGACGATTCATGGTTAAATTATAGACCAAACTGAAGATGTTTGACAGTGAAACAAAACACGAAACGTGCGTCAGCTGTTTAAACCAGTGTTGCAAAAAAGATAATAGCTAAAAAATCACCCTTTATAGTCCTAATCCAAAAGGACGCATTTGTTTTCTAATAAAAATGATATTACCTTGTATAAGATAAGTAAAGCCAAGCAAAAGTATTCTAATATTGAATTTATTTAAGCACTAAATACTCTTAGAAATCTATTTTTAAATAATTGAATGTATATGTATGTGTATTTAGAAAATTAAATAATTATTTCTCTATCAAATATTGTTTTTGTTTTGGTGAAGTACTTTTCTGGACACTAATTTGAATTGTGTTCAATTCATCATTAATAAAGATGATTCACACATCTACTAAATTTCTCCTCTTACATGATCTTTATATAATATAATATTGTCTTGTCGTTCTTTTCATCAAATCATAGGTTATTTGTGAAGACACATCTGTTGATGCAGATAGTTGAAGTTTTTGAAGAATTTTATTTATTGTCTTGGTGTTTTCGTTATTCTACAATACTTGTTAGTTCCTCAAAAGAATAATGACAGGAACGAAATCCAGCATATAAGAACAGCTGTACCAACGCCGTTATACAACGGGGAGAAGATTGAGCGTATTATTCAAATAATTCTTGCTATTCTTTAAATTCTTACTCACGTCTGAAAAATATAATTTCGACTGAGATTTGGAAGCTACTGTGGTCTATCAACATCCAGAGTTATACCAACACATTAATTTTCCGGGAGATTTGATATTTGACTGTACAATGAAAGAACTTATCCCCAATCGATTTATTCACGCTGTATATAACGCGAACGATAACCAGCCGATCTCTTTAAAGAAAATCTGGTTTCGACTAAGAGAGACCAAAACTGTACCAAAGCCAACGCAGGAGTCGCAACCCTTAGATTAGGTTGAAGTAGCTGTTCTCTCTGAAAATATATTGTTACTGCCATCAAAGCTGCTGACAATTCTCAAAGACGATCGACAGTCTTACAAAAAAGTTTCTTAAATGTTGTTATTTTGGGTCCGTAAGAGACTGTAGGTCTCTTCTATAAGCGTGTAGCGCGGGTTACGATATTCACGAAACTCATCGCAAAAAGTTCAAAAAAGCGAACAAATGCCGGTGAAAAGTTAGTTAAATTTAATTGTTGAAGTTTGCACTCTGAACTGACTTTGAATAGTTCGAAACAACAAGCGCGAAAAATTAAATCAACTTAGGAAGGATTATCGCAGAGAGAAAGCAGCTTATCAGAGAGAAAATATAGCATCAACAATCAACTCAGCAGCAGCCGATAGCATATAATAATATAATAATTAAGGCTGGTGCAGTAAGTTGAAAATTGAATTCTTTAAATCTAAACTACTAAATCAAAATCCGAAGCGGACGTCTAAATTTTAGACATAAAGCAATTTTCAATAATTTGCATTTGTTCATTTTTTTCATTTGTTTGCATTTGCGTTGTTCGTTTCTAAGACGATTCATGGTTAAATTATAGACCAAACTGAAGATGTTTGACAGTGAAACAAAACACGAAACGTGCGTCAGCTGTTTAAACCAGTGTTGCAAAAAAGATAATAGCTAAAAAATCACCCTTTACAGTCCTAATCCAAATGGACGCATTTGTTTTCTAATAAAAATGATATTACCTTGTATAAGATAAGTAAAGCCAAGCAAAACGTATTCTAATATTGAATTTATTTAAGCACTAAATACTCTTAGAAATCTATTTTTAAATAATTGAATGTATATGTATGTGTATTTAGAAAATTAAATAATTATTTCTCTATCAAATATTGTTTTTGTTTTGGTGAAGTACTTTTCTGGACACTAATTTGAATTGTGTTCAATTCATCATTAATAAAGATGATTCACACATCTACTAAATTTCTCCTCTTACATGATCTTTATATAATATAATATTGTCTTGTCGTTCTTTTCATCAAATCATAGGTTATTTGTGAAGACACATCTGTTGATGCAGATAGTTGAAGTTTTTGGTGTTTTATTGTATGAAATGCTTGTTGGACAGTCTCCATTTGATGGAGAGGACGAAGAAGAATTATTTGCCGCAATAACAGACCACAGCGTTTCCTATCCTAAGAGTTTAAGCAAAGAGGCTAAGGAAGCTTGCAAAGGGGTAATGTAATATTAACAAAATCATATTATCATAATTTATTATAATCAATGATGCTGTTGGAAAACAATAGAACCCGTGGCATAAAGTTCTTAGAATTAAGGCTACTATAATATTAATTCGCCTGAAAATGTTTATTTCATGGCTACATTCCTGATGAAAATTTGTATTTTTTATAAGCGATAGCCTTTGCCATTAATGGAACAATTTTATTTCTATGATCGCCTGAGAAAAATTTGCAAGCGCAAGCGGTTCTTTAAAGTTAATTTTAAACACCCCATTTGGCAATTGTAGTTTAATTGTAACTAGCGTTCTAAAATTTAGCATAAATCCTTTCTCTTTTGACCAATTCTTCCCAACAGCTGAAGATCGCATGATAGCATTCATATAAAGACCATAACCTTATATTTAAAAATTACAGAAATTGGCAAAGGGGATTCTACACAAAAAACTCTTTGTAGTATTAATTTTTTGTTATAAAGGGCAACATAAATTGTATGCCAACTGAACTTCGTAGGTGTCAAAACCCATGACTAGAAGCTTGAAATCACAAATTGATCAAACCTCTTCCTTTAAAGTATATGAACTCAAATTCGTCATATACCATTGCCAACAATTCAAACTTCTCAAAAAAAATTTTAGTTCTTAACAAAGCAACCAGCCAAACGTTTAGGATGTGGCCCAACAGGAGAAGAGGATGTACGACTACACCCATTTTTCAGGCGTATTGATTGGGAGAAAATAGAAAACCGCGAAGTTCAACCACCGTTTAAGCCAAAAATTGTAAGAAAAAGCGTTTACTTATTTTAAATTTATAACTCTCTTGATCGTTTTTTTTTTCATCATAGAAACACCGTAAGGATGTATCCAACTTTGATAAACAGTTTACATCAGAGAAAACAGACTTAACACCAACTGATAAAGTATTTATGATGAATTTGGATCAGACAGAATTCGTTGGATTTTCATATCTCAATCCTGAGTATGTTGCAACAGTGTAGGCATAATCTACACAAATTAAGGATAACATTTAAGAATATTACGTACTATATCCAGCGATTACTGAGTTATTTCTTTATCTCTGGTAATTTTTTTTTTCAATTACGTAAAAGACCTATAGCATTTAAAATGTTCATAAGATTTTTCGCTAAATTTTCAAAACGTGTATGTAATCCTTAACTAATTTAGTGTAATTACGGATGCAAGTTACTATTAAAAAGCCCTTTAAACAAATCAACTAGTAGTTTATAAAACAGGAACTAATTTTTGTACATCTAAATTTACAGATTAGAAAACAAATATCCTTATGTTATAAAAAGTTATTTTTTTATAATCTTATAAAAAAGGAAAGGAAAGTAACGAGTATGAACTGCATTATTAAAAAGACATGTATTGAAGTCATAGTAGTTACTCGTTCATCTTCCTAATATATACTCAAAATTCAATAGCTAAATATTATCAATAGCTAAATACTATTATCTTTGATGAGGTTCATTTTGAACATTGTTTATAATTATTAAAGTAATCGAAAAATGTGAGCAAGTTAATAAGTCTTATATTATTTTAATAAGTTATTTAAATATTATGCTGTTACTCTTATTTAACACTCTAAGATATTTTTAAGGAGCTTCTGTTTATAACATAACACATTCCACTGGGTTCCTCTTCATTTTTTTATATTTCACATTCTTATATTTCACACGTGTCTTTATTATAGAAATATCGAGAAAAAAAACAAAAATAAAGAGATATATCATAAATATTTGTTATTAGGCCAGTCACAATGTCAAAATTGAATTAAAAGTTAACCAATTAATTTGTAAGAAACGATTTTTGAAAATATTTATACTATACATGTGCGCTTTAGACATTTTTTTTTTTGTTAATACCAGTCTATAAGCTTTCACCAATATAAAAATGAAATTAACATTGCGCGTTCATGTTGAGTTGAATATTAAAAAAATTATGAAAAATATGTATATACAAATAAGATTTTTTAAGATATACTATTATTCTGAATTGAACTGGAACAAAACTAAAAAAGAGCCTTGCTGTAACGGTTTTTGAATAAAATTCAGGAGGAATTCGATTAAATGGATAAACCCGACTCGCTCTATTTGAGTAATTTGTCATTAGCAATAAAACTATTTCCCTATTAGACAATTGACTTCTACCATATATTATAACGTACAATATCTTGTTAATTCTCCCTCCGACAAGTCTTTCCTTCCTAATCCGATATTTAAATATGTGATAACTTACTGAAAATCAATAATTTTGTGACAAAAGTATTTATCCATATTTTTTTTTCTTATAAACAATTATACTTAGCACAGGTCTCAATTTATATTGAATATTTTAATGCAACTTTTAATGCTGTGTATATATTTTCATTACATTAAAATAAATAACAAAACCTATGAACGTATTAAAAAAATGTATAATAAGCGATTTTGCGAATATTTATTAACACTTTTCAACGTGCTAAAATTAATGTACACATAAACTACATGATATACCGAAAAGTTATAAAGCAATCTATTGTTTATAAGTATACATTATGTAACAAGTGAACCATACATATAATATTGAGTTGCTGAAAATACGCGGTATAACATTATAAATGCAAATATTTACTTACAAAGATAAAACGAATATAAACAGTTTAAAGCAACCTTAATCATACAGACAATCTATTCTTAAACAGTATCAAAAATTTGTAACGTATAGATAAAAATTTACATATAGAATTATAAATATATATAAAAAGATATTTATATATTTTAAGTAGAAATTTCAAATTAATAGCACTGATTTCCTTTTTTCCTTTCTTATATAAAAGACTTCGAAAATATAACATAGTTATATGCGTTTGTTTATATCTCTTAAGATATACAATATTTCATATTATCAAAACGGGATGATTGATCTTATTTTACTTAATTTAAAGGTAAAAAAAGGCCATGATATACACATTTCTTAATTAAGAACCTACTTTTTGAAAGTAACTTCCACAGGTTAACAGTAGAATCTTTGAAATTCTTTTCTCCGTTCTAAAGTTATAAGTGATGACCGCGGTGGCGTAATGAGTAGAGCGCAACGTTCACACGCCGATGATCCAGGTTCAATTCCCGGCTGAACACCTCGAATTTTTTACGGCACCAAAAAACTGTAGGTCCTATCTACTCTGCAACACGAGTAGTTGAAGAACAAGCTAGGCCCTGGTCTCCCTGTGGACAGTCTTACCATACAATTATTATTATTATTACTAATGTCGTAATTTGGCCTTAAATGTAGCAATAAAATAATTGTTTTATTCAAGCAATCCTGAAATATTTGTCACATTCATCTTTATATTTATTGGATCAATCTCCATAATCTTTTTTAGTAGAGCCATAGTTCAAGAAAAAAAAAAAAAAAACCTTGAGGGGACATACATGAGCGGTAACGAACCTACATTTGAGTACATAAACTTAAGTTTTAACATCGATTGGTTTTTATTAAAGAATTTAAAATTGAGATTTTACGTCAACACATAATGTTAATGAAAATTTATGTATTTCATCTAACTACCTCATCGGTCCCCATAAAAAATTCAATATATGTTCATTTCTGATATATTATTAACACCTTATTAATTTCATGGCTATAAACATTTTTATTAACAACTTCCGAATATATGTATATATAAAAGTATATGTATGCTAGTGTGTATGAAAACGAGAAATACATAGTATTTCCATATTGGAATAAGCCCTGCTACTTGAGAAAACTAAACGTTTGAAACTTCCTGAGAATATTTGCATCCTTAATATTTGTTTTTAAAATAAATCTCCTACTAACGAAATGTGTATCAATCAACGTGTACTTTTAATATTCGATGTTGGTCTCATAAACGAAGAAACAAAAACAGGCTTAAAAAACATAAACAAACAGGCTTAAGAAATGTCAATGTTCATTTTCATTTTGGTTTTTATTACTTTTCAATTAATATTATCGATATTTTGTCTATATGATTTTTTACAATGATTTGAAGAATATTTCATGTAAATAAAAATTAATTTATGTCTTATCCGCGGATTAAACAATAAAATTCAGCTATTTCTTCAATGTAACTACAGGTAAAGAAAATGAATTAAATAATCCAATACAAAATCAATTTTTTATAGAAACAATTTACGTTGTTAATAACGTTTTATGTTTCAGTATATGCACAGATTTGCGAAATAAGTATAGTGCCTTTCTAACTGATCCCGCAATTCTATTTGAAGAGAATATGTATTAAATCAGCTAAGTAAATATATAAAGAGAAAATAAAACAAATCATATTATTTTTTTGTTTTTTTATTCTGAAGTTTACATATCGAATAAATGTAAAAAATAAAAATATATCCTTCTTTACCAAAACCCTCAAATAGTCATTAGATCAGTACATATATAAAATAAGGTTTGATAGACTGAAATCAAAATAAAATGTATGTCCATATGTATATACCAACATTTTCTTTAGAGATTACTTTTCTATCACATGCAATTTTATACATTTTGAAATTGTACGATTCTATGAAGAAATTTGGGACACGTGTCACGTAAATATATTTATCAAATTAAGTAAATGTACAATCCTTAATTTGATAGAAGACTACAAAAAATTAATGTTTCGATTATTCCCCTTAAAGTGCTTAAAATTTGATTTAAAATTTGCTTTACGAATTCTTGTCCGCTTAGTAATCCAAAAATACATATTGGTCTAAGAATGATACATACGTACATTGCATAAACAATATATAAAACAAACAATATATGAGCTATGATTTGCATTAAGCATTGAAAGACAAGATTTATATCGCAATCATCGCGCTTTTGGTGACTGGGATACTTTAAGCAAAATGAAAACTACAACAAAAATGAAAACTACAACAAAAAAGGAAAACACAGGACATGTATAACGCCGATATGTGTTTTCTGTTTATTCGAGTTTTTCATTCCACGTTAAGCTAAAAACAAAAAACAAAACGTTTCTACATAATACATATAAGATAATGTAAGCGAATCTTTCTATCCAAGCAAAAACTGAGCAAATGAAACATTACAAAATAAAAACGTGTGTTGTATCTGTTCGTAATGACAAAATAAACTAAACTTGATTATACGAACGTGCGAATGGTGACAACAGCCAGTGCTTTGTATTGAACTCAAATTAGCAGGCACATATGTTTGTACGAAACCTTAACCTTACACCTCAAAACCTAGCTCATAGATCACAAAAACAAATTCTCGGAAATTTTTCATTTACACACATAAAATTAAAAATAATCGTTAGAATTAAATTATGTATTTAAGTCCACATGTACATAAACACTTATCTCTTACTTTTTATCTTCATTTTTAATTTTAATATTGTCTTTTAAATATTAAAAATCCAAAATAATATCTATTTAAAAGATTACACACTCATAAAGGGTGATGTTTTAAAAGCTATAGGAAAGTTTTTCAAAAAAAAAAACACATAAAATTCAGAAAAAATGCATGATGAATCTTTAGGCGGCCAATTAACCGGTCCCGGTAAGTCCACTGGTGCGCGTGCTGTGTGGCATGTGGCACCGTCTTCTTGAAACCACATGTCATGCGAGTCAAGCTCTTGCATTTTGGTCAAAAAAAGTTGGATATCATCTTAGGGTAGCGCTCACCATTCACAGTTACTTTGTGATTCGCATCATTTTTGAAGAAGTACGGTCCAATGATGCCACCAGACCATAAATCGCACTAAACTGTGACTTTTTCCGAATGCATTGGTAGCTCTTGCAATGCTTCTGGCTGATATTTGCTCCAATATGGACAATTCTGCTTATTTACGTACCCATTGAGCCAAAAATGAGCTTCGTCCATTTTTGAACAAAAAATGGAAGATGCGTGCAATGAAATTTCTTAACAGAGCACCCATTTTAATAATAAAATTCAATAATTTGCATTTGTTCATTTTTTTCATTTGTTTGCATTTGCGTTGTTCGTTTGTAAGACGATTCATGGTTAAATTATAGACCAAACTGAAGATGTTTGACAGTGAAACAAAACACGAAACGTGCGTCAGCTGTTTAAACCAGTGTTGCAAAAAAGATAATAGCTAAAAAATCACCCTTTATAGTCCAAATCCAAATGGACGCATTTGTTTTCTAATAAAAATGATATTACCTTGTATAAGATAAGTAAAGCCAAGCAAAACGTATTCTAATATTGAATTTATTTAAGCACTAAATACTCTTAGAAATCTATTTTTAAATAATTGAATGTATATGTATGTGTATTTAGAAAATTAAATAATTATTTCTCTATCAAATATTGTTTTTGTTTTGGTGAAGTACTTTTCTGGACTCTGGGCTAAATTTCTCCTCTTACATGATCTTTATATAATATAATATTGTCTTGTCGTTCTTTTCATCAAATCATAGGTTATTTGTGAAGACACATCTGTTGATGCAGATAGTTGAAGTTTTTGGTGTTTTATTGTATGAAATGCTTGTTGGACAGCCTCCATTTGATGGAGAGGACGAAGAAGAATTATTTGCCGCAATAACAGACCACAACGTTTCCTATCCTAAGAGTTTAAGCAAAGAGGCTAAGGAAGCTTGCAAAGGGGTAATGTAATATTAACAAAATCATATTATCATAATTTATTATAATCAATGATGCTGTTGGAAAACAATAGAACCCGTGGCATGAAGTTCTTAGAATTAAGGCTACTGTAATATTAATTCGCCTGAAAATGTTTATTTCATGGCTACATTCCTGATGAAAATTTGTATTTTTTATAAGCGATAGCCTTTGCCATTAATGGAACAATTTTATTTCTATGGTCGCCTGAGAAAAATTTTCAAGCGCAAGCGGTTCTTTAAAGTTAATTTTAAACACCCCATTTGGCAATTGTAGTTTAATTGTAACTAGCGTTCTAAAATTTAGCATAAATCCTTTCTCTTTTGACCAATTCTTCCCAACAGCTGAAGATCGCATGATAGCATTCATATAAAGACCATAACCTTATATTTAAAAATTACAGAAATTGGCAAAGGGGATTCTACACAAAAAACTCTTTGTAGTATTAATTTTTTGTTATAAAGGGCAACATAAATTGTATGCCAACTGAACTTCGTAGGTGTCAAAACCCATGACTAGAAGCTTGAAATCACAAATTGATCAAACCTCTTCCTTTAAAGTATATGAACTCAAATTCATCATATACCATTGCCAACAATTCAAACTTCTCAAAAAAAATTTTAGTTCTTAACAAAGCAACCAGCCAAACGTTTAGGATGTGGCCCAACAGGAGAAGAGGATGTACGACTACACCCATTTTTCAGGCGTATTGATTGGGAGAAAATAGAAAACCGCGAAGTTCAACCACCGTTTAAGCTAAAAATTGTAAGAAAAAGCGTTTACTTATTTTAAATTTATAACTCTCTTGATCGTTTTTTTTTTTCATCATAGAAACACCGTAAGGATGTATCCAACTTTGATAAACAGTTTACATCAGAGAAAACAGACTTAACACCAACTGATAAAGTATTTATGATGAATTTGGATCAGACAGAATTCGTTGGATTTTCATATCTCAATCCTGAGTATGTTGCAACAGTGTAGGCATAATCTACACAAATTAAGGATAACATTTAAGAATATTACGTACTATATCCAGAGATTACTGAGTTATTTCTTTATCTCTGATAATTTTTTTTTTTTTCAATTACGTAAAAGACCTATAGCATTTAAAATGTTCATAAGATTTTTCGCTAAATTTTCAAAACGCGTATGTAATCCTTAACTAATTTAGTGTATTTACGGATGCAAGTTACTATTAAAAAGCCCTTTAAACAAATCAACTAGTAGTTTATAAAACAGGAACTAATTTTTGTACATCTAAATTTACAGATTAGAAAACAAATATCCTTATGTTATAAAAAGTTATTTTTTTATAATCTTGTAAAAAAGGAAAGGAAAGTAACGAGTATGAACTGCATTATTAAAAAGACATGTATTGAAGTCATAGTAGTTACTCGTTCATCTTCCTAATATATACTCAAAATTCAATAGCTAAATATTATCAATAGCTAAATACTATCATCTTTGATGAGGTTCATTTTGAACATTGTTTATAATTATTAAAGTAATCGAAAAATGTGAGCAAGTTAATAAGTCTTATATTATTTTAATAAGTTATTTAAATATTATGCTGTTACTCTTATTTAGCACTCTAAGATATTTTTAAGGAGCTTCTGTTTATAACATAACACATTCCACTGGGTTCCTCTTCATTTTTTTATATTTCACATTCTTATATTTCACATGTGTCTTTATTATAGAAATATCGAGAAAAAAAACAAAAATAAAGAGATATATCATAAATATTTGTTATTAGGCCAGTCACAATGTCAAAATTGAATTAAAAGTTAAACAATTAATTTGTAAGAAACGATTTTTGAAAATATTTATACTATACATGTGCGCTTTAGACATTTTTTTTTTGTTAATACCGGTCTATAAGCTTTCACCAATATAAAAATGAAATTAACATTGCGCGTTCATGTTGAGTTGAATATTAAAAAAATTATGAAAAATATGTATATACAAATAAGATTTTTTAAGATATACTATTATTCTGAATTGAACTGGAACAAAACTAAAAAAGAGCCTTGCTGTAAGGGTTTTTGAATAAAATTCAGGAGGAATTCTATTAAATGGATAAACCAGACTCGCTCTATTTGAGTAATTTGTCATTAGCAATAAAACTATTTCCCTATTAGACAATTGACTTCTACCATATATTATAACGTACAATATCTTGTTAATTCTCCCTCCGACAAGTCTTTCCTCCCTAATCCGATATTTAAATATGTGATAACTTACTGAAAATCAATAATTTTATGACAAAAGTATTTATCCATATTTTTTTTTCTTATAAACAATTATACTTAGCACAGGTCTCAATTTATATTGAATATTTTAATGCAACTTTTAATGCTGTGTATATATTTTCATTACATTAAAATAAATAACAAAACCTATGAACGTATTAAAAAAATGTATAATAAGCGATTTTGCGAATATTTATTAACACTTTTCAACGTGCTAAAACTAATGTACACATAAACTACATGATATACCGAAAAGTTATAAAGCAATCTATTGTTTATAAGTATACATTATGTAACAAGTGAACCATACATATAATATTGAGTTGCTGAAAATACGCGGTATAACATTATAAATGCAAATATTTACTTACAAAGATAAAACGAATATAAACAGTTTAAAGCAACCTTAATCATAAAGACAATCTATTCTTAAACAGTATCAAAAATTTTTTAACGTATAGATAAAAATTTACTTATAGAATTATAAATATATATAAAAAGATATTTATATATTTTAAGTAGAAATTTCAAATTAATAGCACTGATTTCCTTTTTTCCTTTCTTATATAAAAGACTTCGAAAATATAACATAGTTATATGCGTTTGTTTATATCTCTTAAGATATACAATATTTCATATTATCAAAACGGGATGGTTGATCTTATTTTACTTAATTTAAAGATAAAAAAAAGCCCATGATATACACATTTCTTAATTAAGAACCTACTTTTTGAAAGTAACTTCCACAGGTTAACAGTAGAATCTTTGAAATTCTTTTCTCCGTTCTAAAGTTATAAGTGATGACCGCGGTGGCGTAATGAGTAGAGCGCAACGTTCACACGCCGATGATCCAGGTTCAATTCCCGGCTGAACACCTCGAATTTTTTACGGCACCACCTCGTTCGAGCTTCTCGAACTTCGCTGTTCGGAGTCCGCAAAAAACTGTAGGTCCTATCTACTCTGCAACACGAGTAGTTGAAGAACAAGCTAGGTCCTGGTCTCCCTGTGGACAGTCGTACCATACAATTATTATTATTATTACTAATGTCGTAATTTGGCCTTAAATGTAGCAATTAAATAATTGTTTTATTCAAGCAATCCTGAAATATTTGTCACATTCATCTTTATATTTATTGGATCAATCTCCATAATCTTTTTTAGTAGAGTCATAGTTCAAGAAAAAAAAAAAAACCTTGAGGGGACATACATGAGCGGTAATGAACCTACATTTGAGTACATAAACTTAAGTTTTAACATCGATTGGTTTTTATTAAAGAATTTAAAATTGAGATTTTACGTCAACACATAATGTTAATGAAAATTTATGTATTTCATCTAACTACCTCATCGGTCCCCATAAAAAAATTCAATATATGTTCATTTCTGATATATTATTAACATCTTATTAATTTCATGGCTATAAACATTTGTATTAACAACTTCCGAATATATGTATATATAAAAGTATATGTATGCTAGTGTGTATGAAAACGTGAAATACATAGTATTTCCATATTGGAATAAGTCCTGTTACTTGAGAAAACTAAACGTTTGAAACTTCCTGAGAATATTTGCATCCTTAATATTTGTTTTTAAAATAAATCTCCTACTAACGAAATGTGTATCAATCAACGTGTACTTTTAATATTCGATGTTGGTCTCATAAACGAAGAAACAAAAACAGGCTTAAAAAACATAAACAAACAGGCTTAAGAAATGTCAATGTTCATTTTCATTTTGGTTTTTATTACTTTTCAATTAATATTATCGATATTTTGTCTATATGATTTTTTGCAATGATTTGAAGAATATTTCATGTAAATAAAAATTAATTTATGTCTTATCCGCGGATTAAACAATAAAATTCAGCTATTTCTTCAATGTAACTACAGGTAAAGAAAATGAATTAAATAATCCAATACTAAATCAATTTTTTATAGAAACAATTTACGTTGTTAATAACGTTTTATGTTTCAGTATATGCACAGATTTGCGAAATAAGTATAGTGCCTTTCTAACTGATCCCGCAATTCTATTTGAAGAGAATATGTATTAAATCAGCTAAGTAAATATATAAAGAGAAAATAAAACAAATCATATTATTTTTTTGTTTTTTTATTCTGAAGTTTACATATCGAATAAATGTAAAAAATAAAAATATATCCTTCTTTACCAAAACCCTCAAATAGTCATTAGATCAGTACATATATAAAATAAGGTTTGATAGACTGAAATCAAAATAAAATGTATGTCCATATGTATATACCAACATTTTCTTTAGAGATTACTTTTCTATCACATGCAATTTTATACATTTTGAAATTGTACGATTCTATGAAGAAATTTGGGACACGTGTCACGTAAATATATTTATCAAATTAAGTAAATATACAATCCTTAATTTGATAGAAGACTACAAAAAATTAATGTTTCGATTATTCCCCTTAAAGTGCTTAAAATTTGATTTAAAATTTGCTTTACGAATTCTTGTCCGCTTAGTAATCCAAAAATACATATTGGTCTAAGAATGATACATACGTACATTGCATAAACAATATATAAAACAAACAATATATGAGCTATGATTTGCATTAAGCATTGAAAGACAAGATTTATATCGCAATCATCGCGCTTTTGGTGACTGGGATACTTTAAGCAAAATGAAAACTACAACAAAAATGAAAACTACAACAAAAAAGGAAAACACAGGACATGTATAACGCCGATATGTGTTTTCTGTTTATTCGAGTTTTTCATTCCACGTTAAGCTAAAAACAAAAAACAAAACGTTTCTACATAATACATATAAGATAATGTAAGCGAAACTTTCTATCCAAGAAAAACCTGAGCAAATGAAACATTACAAAATAAAAACGTGTGTTGTTTCTGTTCGTAATGACAAAATAAACTAAACTTGATTATACGAACGTGCGAATGGTGACAACAGCCGGTGCTTTGTATTGAACTCAAATTAGCAGGCACATATGTTTGTACAAAACCTTAAAATTACACCTCAAAACCTAGCTCATAGATCACAAAAACAAATTCTCGGAAATTTTTCATTCACACACATAAAATTAAAAATAATCGTTAGAATTAAATTATGTATTTAAGTCCACATGTACATAAACACTTATCTCTTACTTTTTATCTTCATTTTTAATTTTAATATTGTCTTTTAAATATTAAAAATCCAAAATAATATCTATTTAAAAGATTACACACTCATAAAGGGTGATGTTTTAAAAGCTATAGGAAATTTTTTCAAAAAAAAAAAAAACACATAAAATTCAGAAAAAATGCATGATGAATCTTTAGGCGGCCAATTAACCGGTCCCGGTAAGTCCACTGGTGCGCGTGCTGTGTGGCATGTGGCACCGTCTTCTTGAAACCACATGTCATGCGAGTCAAGCTCTTGCATTTTGGTCAAAAAAAGTTGGATATCATCTTAGGGTAGCGCTCACCATTCACAGTTACTTTGTGATTCGCATCATTTTTGAAGAAGTACGGTCCAATGATGCCACCAGACCATAAATCGCACTAAACTGTGACTTTTTCCGAATGCATTGGTAGCTCTTGCAATGCTTCTGGCTGATATTTGCTCCAATATGGACAATTCTGCTTATTTACGTACCCATTGAGCCAAAAATGAGCTTCGTCCATTTTTGAACAAAAAATGGAAGATGCGTGCAATGAAATTTCTTAACAGAGCACCCATTTTAATAATAAAATTCAATAATTTGCATTTGTTCATTTTTTTCATTTGTTTGCATTTGCGTTGTTCGTTTGTAAGACGATTCATGGTTAAATTATAGACCAAACTGAAGATGTTTGACAGTGAAACAAAACACGAAACGTGCGTCAGCTGTTTAAACCAGTGTTGCAAAAAAGATAATAGCTAAAAAATCACCCTTTATAGTCCTAATCCAAATGGACGCATTTGTTTTCTAATAAAAATGATATTACCTTGTATAAGATAAGTAAAGCCAAGCAAAAGTATTCTAATATTGAATTTATTTAAGCACTAAATACTCTTAGAAATCTATTTTTAAATAATTGAATGTATATGTATGTGTATTTAGAAAATTAAATAATTATTTCTCTATCAAATATTGTTTTTGTTTTGGTGAAGTACTTTTCTGGACACTAATTTGAATTGTGTTCAATTCATCATTAATAAAGATGATTCACACATCTACTAAATTTCTCCTCTTACATGATCTTTATATAATATAATATTGTCTTGTCGTTCTTTTCATCAAATCATAGGTTATTTGTGAAGACACATCTGTTGATGCAGATAGTTGAAGTTTTTGAAGAATTTTATTTATTGTCTTGGTGTTTTCGTTATTCTACAATACTTGTTAGTTCCTCAAAAGAATAATGACAGGAACGAAATCCAGCATATAAGAACAGCTGTACCAACGCCGTTATACAACGGGGAGAAGATTGAGCGTATTATTCAAATAATTCTTGCTATTCTTTAAAGTCTTACTCACGTCTGAAAAATATAATTTCGACTGAGATTTGGAAGCTACTGTGGTCTATCAACATCCAGAGTTATACCAACACATTAATTTTCCGGGAGATTTGATATTTGACTGTACAATGAAAGAACTTATCCCCAATCGATTTATTCACGCTGTATATAACGCGAACGATAACCAGCCGATCTCTTTAAAGAAAATCTGGTTTCGAATAAGAGAGACCAAAACTGTACCAAAGCCAACGCAGGAGTCGCAACCCTTAGATTAGGTTGAAGTAGCTGTTCTCTCTGAAAATGCCTGCACTTACTTAGACCAAATTTTCCGATCTACACAAATAAAGTGAGGTCCCTTAACGGAAGGTCTAGAATGTGACAAATAAATATATTGTTACTGCCATCAAAGCTGCTGACAATTCTCAAAGACGATTGACAGTCTTACAAAAAAGTTTCTTAAATGTTGTTATTTTGGGTCCGTAAGAGACTGTAGGTCTCTTCTATAAGCATGTAGCGCGGGTTACGATATTCACGAAACACATCGCCGCAAGTCCACTAAGGTTAACATATGCGGACATCAAAAAGTTCACAAAAGCGAACAAATGCCGGTGAAAAGTTAGTTAAATTTAATTGGTGAAGTTTGCACTCTGAACTGACTTTGAATAGTTCGAAACAACAAGCGCGAAAAATTAAATCAACTTAGGAAGGATTATCGCAGAGAGAAAGCAGCTTATCAGAGAGAAAATATAGCATCAACAATCAACTCAGCAGCAGCCGATAGCATATAATAATATAATAATTAAGGCTGGTGCAGTAAGTTGAAAATTGAATTCTTTAAATCTAAACTACTTAATCAAAATCCGAAGCGGACGTCTAAATTTTAGACATAAAGCAATTTTCAATAATTTGCATTTGTTCATTTTTTTCATTTGTTTGCATTTGCGTTGTTCGTTTCTAAGACGATTCATGGTTAAATTATAGACCAAACTGAAGATGTTTGACAGTGAAACAAAACACGAAACGTGCGTCAGCTGCTTAAACCAGTGTTGCAAAAAAGATAATAGCTAAAAAATCACCCTTTATAGTCCAAATCCAAATGGACGCATTTGTTTTCTAATAAAAATGATATTACCTTGTATAAGATAAGTAAAGCCAAGCAAAACGTATTCTAATATTAAATTTATTTAAGCACTAAATACTCTTAGAAATCTATTTTTAAATAATTGAATGTATATGTATGTGTATTTAGAAAATTAAATAATTATTTCTCTATCAAATATTGTTTTTGTTTTGGTGAAGTACTTTTCTGGACTCTGGACTAAATTTCTCCTCTTACATGATCTTTATATAATATAATATTGTCTTGTCGTTCTTTTCATCAAATCATAGGTTATTTGTGAAGACACATCTGTTGATGCAGATAGTTGAAGTTTTTGGTGTTTTATTGTATGAAATGCTTGTTGGACAGCCTCCATTTGATGGAGAGGACGAAGAAGAATTATTTGCCGCAATAACAGACCACAACGTTTCCTATCCTAAGAGTTTAAGCAAAGAGGCTAAGGAAGCTTGCAAAGGGGTAATGCAATATTAACAAAATCATATTATCATAATTTATTATAATCAATGATGCTGTTGGAAAACAATAGAACCCGTGGCATAAAGTTCTTAGAATTAAGGCTAGTATAATATTAATTCCCCTGAAAATGTTTATTTCATGGCTACATTCCTGATGAAAATTTGTATTTTTTATAAGGAATAGCCTTTGCCATTAATGAAACAATTTTATTTCTATGGTCGCTTGAGAAAAATTTGCAAGCGCAAGCGGTTCTTTAAAGTTAATTTTAAACCCCCCTCCCCCCCCATTAGCACATTTGATAATTGTAGTTTAATTGCAACTAGCGGTCTAACATTTACCATTTTCTTTTGACCAATTCTTCCTAGCAGTAAAAAATCGCATGATAGCATTCATATAAAGACCATAACCTACTATACTAAAGGGCAACATAAATTGTATGCCAACTGAAATTCGTAGGTGTCAAAACCCATGACTAGCAGCTTGAAATCACAAATTGATCAAAACTCTTCCTCGTTCGAGCTTCTCAAACTTCGCTGTTCGGAGTCTGCAAAAAACTGTAGGTCCTATCTACTCTGCAACACGAGTAGTTGAAGAGCAAGCTAGGCCCTGGTCCCCCTGTGGACTGTCGTACCATACAATTATTATTATTATTACTAATGTCGTAATTTGGCCTTAAATGTAGCAATAAAGTAATTGTTTTATTCAAGCAATCCTGAAATATTTTTCACATTCATCTTTATATTTATTGGATTAATCTCCATAATCTTTTTTAGTAGAGTCATAATTCAAGAAAAAAAACAATTGAGGAGACATACAACTTACGAAAGACGTTCCGACACGTTGTTAAAAAAAACAATTTTATTAAAACAAATAACTTTACAGCTGTTCTCTCCAGCTTAATCACTAAATAAAAACTCAGTGGGATTCATCCACTCCCTTACATCTATTGGCTATTCTGCAGTTTCAGCGTACCGGGTCACTGTGGGACCGCGGGAACTGTTTAGTCAGCTTTTTCATGTGCGCGTGTTGCTGTAACTTGAGATGCACTGCGCCGGAAAATGAAATGAAAATTAGAATAAACAGAATGCGAACATAATGCAGGTGATTGCACCCGTGCATTACGTGGAAAAGATAGATTGGCGCGATAAGGAATGTTAAGGGTATGTAACCTCTCCCCCCTTTAGATCAAAACTCTCCTGAGTTTTATGAGTGGGGTGGTTATTTTCGCGAAGTGTTTTAATTGATATCGTTAAGTTTTTATTTCTTCGTACTAATTTTAAAATGAAAATTATGATTATGATCAGGATACAAGTTATGGCTGAGATTGCAGAGTAGCTTACATTTCTATGAATTTTAAGTAAGTTTATATGTTTCATATTTTCTTCAAAGCTTAAATGTTTAGTGAAGTTATAATTGATCTCATCATAATAATAATATCTTTCTTTAAATTTTACATTGGAATTACCCAATGTTTTATTCATTATCTTGATAGAACAATTATTAATAACTATTTGATAGTTTCCGCTTAATTTTATTTTCCTATCATCACAATTATTTATTATCTCTTGATCTCGTAGATTCTTACAAATAATAGTGGTATCATCAATTTCGTTTATTTCCAATAGTTCGTTTTGTTTTGTTTTACACTTTTTGTTTACAATACAGCTTCTAAAAGGTTTTAGATCTTTTGCATATTGAACATTATTTAGGAATTTAAACTTTGTGTTATTTGCTTCTAAAAAATAATGACCATCTTCTTCTATTTCTGTTTTATTGCCTGTAGGAATTGCTGTTATTAATTTAAGGTTCACGATCTCTTGTTGCACATGCCCCTGCCCCAGAAGGTTTTCTGAGCATTAGCATCTCAACAGGGCCTCATCGCCCATCTTTTTCGTTTCGCAGTACTCTAAGAGTAAGCTAAAGCAACGACAAGATAGTGCCACAATAAGACAAGCTCTTGGTCTTTCCGATCGATCGTCGTAGAGTGGAGAGAAACCCCGCAGGCCACCAAGACCACAGATGCGTTTTTTCCACACAGACTCTACTGAAGATCGGTCAAGACCCGCAACGAAAGTGGAGCCGTCCTTACTTTTCCGATATTTACTCTACTGGTGGGAGAAGACCTTCCACCTTTTGGTTTCAAGACAAAGGTTCAAGGGTTCTGGATATGGTCCGCGCTAGCACACTCGCTGTATTCCCGAGTGGCCCTAGGATCCAACAGATAGCGGCTCAGAACCTCAAAACTTGTGGTTCCCAGAAGAAAATCATCTAGCAGGCGTGCTACGCCTTTGAAGCCATGAGAAATGCAATCAATTATTTACTCAAAAACTTATCCGTCCAGACAACTGATGCATAGAAGATTTCTAATATAACCGTCCCTGGGCTTATAAAATTTCCTTTACGCTTACAGGACATTGAAAAGCCTAACTAGCCTAACTTTTCGACCCAATATGTATCTTTCAAAAGAAGTTTTTTTTTCTAAGATAACCCCAGATGAACCGCCGTGGCGTAGTGTGTAATGCGCGACGTTCACACGTCGAAAGTCCGGGTTCAATTGCCGTCTGAACACCTCTAATTTTTTACGGAACCATCTCTTTCGAGCTGCTGATAACACTCAAAATGTAATACTGCCTTAGGAAACGCATCTTAACCTTCGCCCATCGGAATCGGTAAAAGACTATAGGTCCTATCTGCTCGTGAGGGAAAACTAAAGGGCCCAACACGAGCAAGCTGGGCCCTGGTTCCCTTTTGGCCGCACAGCATATAATTATTTTTATTATTAACCCCAGATGAAGAGTAAAACTGTTTAAGAAAAAGCATCTCAAACTATGCCCTTCGAAGACGAGAAAAAGGGTGTGTCTCTTTTATGCGTGAGACAACAATAGGGCGTACACGAGCCCTGTTTACTGTACCGCCAACCGATTACAATTACTAACCACATATGTTATGGTTCAGCGGAGAAGCAAATGGTGTCACCATTACTGGTCATATTCATCTATCATCGTGGAGAGAACAACTTCTGTTTTAAAAGGATTGACTGAAAGCTTGAATCCCCTCTTTCCCCCAACATAACAGACTCCATATTAATGAAATAATAAAAAAATTCGCTCAATATATATGACATTCGATTTTTTACTCTATGAAAATGTTTTAACATATTTCAGGTTTTATGCCGCTGAAATTGCCGCTGGACTAGTTTTCTTACATGCTAAAGGAATCTTGTACAGAGGCTTAAAACTTGATAATGTACTCCTCGATGCAGATGGACATGTAAAAATTGCTGACTTTGAAATACATAAGTGGTGATAAAACAACAAAAACATTTTGTGGTATTCCAGACTATATAGCCCCAGAGATATGGAAAATTGTATAGTGTTTTTTTTATATACCGTATGTAGGGGTAGCTTTTTTCATTATTTTTTGACAGATTATTCTCTATCAACCTTATGGAAAATCGGTTGACTGGTGGTCATATGGTGTTTTATTGTATGAAATGCTTGTTGGACAGCCTCCATTTGATGGAGAGGACGAAGAAGAATTATTTGCCGCAATAACAGACCACAACGTTTCCTATCCTAAGAGTTTAAGCAAAGAGGCTAAGGAAGCTTGCAAAGGGGTAATGCAATATTAACAAAATCATATTATCATAATTTATTATAATCAATGATGCTGTTGGAAAACAATAGAACCCGTGGCATAAAGTTCTTAGAATTAAGGCTACTATAATATTAATTCCCCTGAAAATGTTTATTTCGTGGCTACATTCCTGATGAAAATTTGTATTTTTTATAAGGGATAGCCTTTGCCATTAATGAAACAATTTTATTTCTATGGTCGCTTGAGAAAAATTTGCAAGCGCAAGCGGTTCTTTAAAGTTAATTTTAAACCCCCCTCCCCCCCTTTAGCACATTTGATAATTGTAGTTTAATTGCAACTAGCGGTCTAACATTTACCATTTTCTTTTGACCAATTCTTCCTAGCAGTAAAAAATCGAATGATAGCATTCATATAAAGACCATAACCTACTATACTAAAGGGCAACATAAATTGTATGCCAACTGAAATTCGTAGGTGTCAAAACTCATGACTAGCAGCTTGAAATCACAAATTGATCAAAACTCTTCCTCGTTCGAGCTTCTCAAACTTCGCTGTTAGGAGTCTGCAAAAAACTGTAGGTCCTATCTACTCTGCAACACGAGTAGTTGAAGAGCAAGCTAGGCCCTGGTCCCCCTGTGGACTGTCGTACCATACAATTATTATTATTATTACTAATGTCGTAATTTGGCCTTAAATGTAGCAATAAAGTAATTGTTTTATTCAAGCAATCCTGAAATATTTTTCACATTCATCTTTATATTTATTGGATTAATCTCCATAATCTTTTTTAGTAGAGTCATAATTCAAGAAAAAAAACAATTGAGGAGACATACAACTTACGAAAGACGTTCCGACACGTTGTTAAAAAAAACAATTTTATTAAAACAAATAACTTTACAGCTGTTCTCTCCAGCTTAATCACTAAATAAAAACTCAGTGGGATTCATCCACTCCCTTACATCTATTGGCTATTCTGCAGTTTCAGCGTACCGGGTCACTGTGGGACCGCGGGAACTGTTTAGTCAGCTTTTTCATGTGCGCGTGTAGCTGTAACTTGAGATGCACTGCGCCGGAAAATAAAATGAAAATTAGAATAAACAGAATGCGAACATAATGCAGGTGATTGCACCCGTGCATTACGTGGAAAAGATAGATTGGCGCGATAAGGAATGTTAAGGGTATGTAACCTCTCCCCCCTTTAGATCAAAACTCTCCTGAGTTTTATGAGTGGGGTGGTTATTTTCGCGAAGTGTTTTAATTGATATCGTTAAGTTTTTATTTCTTCGTACTAATTTTAAAATGAAAATTATGATTATGATCAGGATACAAGTTATGGCTGAGATTGCAGAGTAGCTTACATTTCTATGAATTTTAAGTAAGTTTATATGTTTCATATTTTCGATATTTCTTATAATAACATCTTCAAAGCTTAAATGTTTAGTGAAGTTATAATTGATCTCATCATAATAATAATATCTTTCTTTAAATTTTACATTGGAATTACCCAATGTTTTATTCATTATCTTGATAGAACAATTATTAATAACTATTAGATAGTTTCCGCTTAATTTTATTTTCCTATCATCACAATTATTTATTATCTCTTGATCTCGTAGATTCTTACAAATAATAGTGGTATCATCAATTTCGTTTATTTCCATTAGTTCGTTTTGTTTTGTTTTACAATTTTTGTTTACAATACAGCTTCTAAAAGGTTTTAGATCTTTTGCATATTGAACATTATTTAGGAATTTAAACTTTGTGTTATTTGCTTCTAAAAAATAATGATCATCTTCTTCTATTTCTGTTTTATTGCCTGTAGGAATTGCTGTTATTAATTTAAGGTTCACGATCTGGTATTTATCTAGAATTTTTATAGCTAATACTAAAGTATCTATAATGTATTTGAGAAGTCCTGCTTTTGCGTTTTTTAGTTTGTAGAAGTCGAGTCCTGTCTCGTTTATCTCTTCTGTTGTCAAAAGACTAGGATGTATTAGTCCATGTTTAACTAAGGCTATATTATCTATTAATTGATTTAAATGTTCTTCAAACATTCTCAATCTTACTAGTTGATCTAATTTTAGCTGTTGTAGGATAAACCTTCTTTCGTTCTCTGTTAGTTCTACATATGATTTGCTTAATTCTTTTCTGTCTGATTCTATTGTCGATTTAAGATAGGATATGCTTTCACTCAGATGTCCATTGATTTCTATCTGTTGATTAAGGTGACTTGCTATATTCTCTTGATTTTTCCCTAGAGTGTTGAGGTGATCTGCAATCTCTTGCCTGTCGCTATCATCCATCGTCCCGAATAACCATTTTTGTCCTGTTCCTGTTACTTTAGCGTAAAGTGTTCCTATTTGGCGTTTTATAATTGGACTATCGTCTACTTTAAGTTTTCTAGTATTTTCTTTTCTTCTTCTTCTTCTAGTAGAAGAAGAAGTAGTTCAGAAGTAGTTCTTGACTGGTATGACCTCTCTTATTTCTTTATATTCTTCCCTACATTGATTTAGCTTCTGGGTTCTTTTCCTTTTTTCTAGCCGTATCTGCCTTACTAAAGTAGCTACGTCTACATACATTGCTTCTTCTGGGGACATTTTTAAAGTTGAATGATACCTATTTTTGTAATTATTAACTGCCCTGTAAACTTTCTGAACAAGGGATACATCTTGGTTTCTCATGGTAACTAGTTTTTCTTGCAATGTGGAGTGAAATCTTTCTATATCACTGTTGCCAGTGTGAGTGTTGGGTTTGGTAAAATGTAGTTTGATTCCGTGTTCATTTAGAAATGCCTTGAAATTTTCTGCTTTAAATTCGTTATCGGTTATTATTTTTGTGGGTTTGCCAAACTTTGAGACATGTTCCCCTAGTACCTCTATTTTTTTTGTCCAGTTTTTGTTTGGTAGGTGGTAGGCGTATGCTTTCTTAGTGAGTTTATCTATAAATATAAAGAACAGGTGTTTCATAAAGTAATAGATGTCCATATGAAGGATCTCATTAGGTCTGCCCTGTCTCTCGCTTATTTCGTATTTGAGCTTTATTGGATTCCTTTCGTATTTTGTTTCTAAGCATAATTTACAATTGTTAATAATTTTTGTGATTTCTTTAATTAATTTTGGATAGTAAATTCTATTCTTGAGGCTATGATATGTTTCTATTATTCCACTGTGCATACTTTCCCTGGTATGGTATAACGAGATTTGTTTCTGGGTTTCCTCTAGAGTTCTGATTTCTCTGGCTCTAAGAGTAGCTTTTATAAATCTTATCTTACTGTCATGGTGGAACAATTCAATTAGCAGCTGTTGAATTTTTATAATTCATGATAAGACAATTCAGTGTATATTCCAATCAGACCTGGTTTTTTGAATCTTCTTAACAAATCTGTCCAATATTCTTCGTTTTTAGTCATATCGTGGAATATTATTATTCTATTGTGGAGAATTTTTATCTCCTTGTCGGCATCGTTAACTAGTATTAGTTGGGTTTTATATTTATTGACTATTGTTTCCTTTATGGGTATGTGATCTAATAATTGTTGTTCTTGTGAGTGGATTGTAGCGTTATCGGATAGATTGTTTATGGTATGATTTTCGGCGCTTTCAATTTCTTCTGGTATCCTACTAAGGAAGTCTGCTATCTTATTTTCCTTCCCTTTCACGTACTCAATATCGAACTGAAATTCCTGAAGCTTATGTAACCATCTTTGGTTTCTTTGGCTAAATTCTTTGCCTGTATATCTCTTGTTTAAGTACTTTATTGGTAAATGGTCTGTAATTATTTTAAACCTTTTTCCCCACAAATATGGTCTGAAGTATGTGACCGCCCAAACAACCGCTAGGAACTCTTTATCTGTGACCGTAATCTACGCACAGGCGAAATTTTTGTTTTCCCGTGCCATCTGATTTCTTTGCTACTAGTACGATGGGGGAAGCGTATCTGCTGTTCGATTTTCTTATGATTCCCTGCTCCTCCATCTCTTTTACTTGCATCCGTACTTCTTCCTGGCGCTTTGGTGGCAGTCTGTACAGTTTCGAATTGATTGGTTGACTTGTCGTTGTTCTAATTTCGTGTGTGATAGAATTTGTATTTGTTAGTTGATCGCCTTCTCTATATATTAATGTTTTAAATTGTTCTAACAATCCTTGAATTTCCTGTTTTTCTTCTCCGTGACTGAATTCTATTTCTTTCTTATTAGAGATTAGTTCAAAGCAATCGAACTCTCTTATAGGATTGGCGGAATAAAGGGGTATTTTGGCACCATTATTTAGTATGAGACACTTGTATTCAAAATCCAGGGTTTTGACTATTTTATTCAGTATGTCCATACCAATGAGGACATCAAAGGGTTTGTCTCCTAAATTTCTCTTGTACCATTTTATAGCACCCTTGGGATTAAAATTGAATTCTTTAGGTATGCTTGTAACAATTCTGTCTACCATTTCTGTAGTTACATTATTTATCGTTTGTAACCGCATTTTTATTCTATCAAATAATCTATATTTACTGCAGTCTACCGTATTGAAATTAATTATGCTCATTGTAGAACCCGTGTCTACTAGTGCTTTTAGTTTGGTTTCGTTAATCGTTAAATCTGTAAATATTTTGTCTCCGACGCCTAATTGATAAAAAATTCTGGTTCAATGTTATGAACTTCCTCCTAATTAGTCTGATTAACCGTCTCATTCCATTTGCGCGATAGACATTGCTGTTGGATATTGAACTGCATTTCTAATTTGCCCTGAAGGGTTAAACGTCTGGTATCTTGTATTTTGATTATTTCTATTATCATTGTTGCCTTGTCTGTGTTGTCCTAGAATTATAGTGTCTGCCTATTTGAGCTGAACCTGAGCTATATAGTTGGTTTTGTTGTCTGGGGTTAGAGTTTTTATGTCGAAAAGTATTTGAGCCATTGTATTGTTTTGTTTTGAACTCCCTTTCTATGTTTCCTTCATCATATCCTATGTAACTATATAGAACTTCTTTAATTCTATGGATATCGTAAATATTTTAAATGTCCCTGGATAGGTTCCCTATAGCTAATTGCTGAATTCTATTTACTATTAGTACATAAAATGTGTTTTTGGCTTCTATTTGATTACATTCATATGTTGCAAATGAATTTAAATTCTGAATTAATTCCTCTACTTTTACGTTAAGATCTGCTATTGAACTTACTCTTAGATACGTTATTCTTCTTGAGATGTCTTTGTAATTTATTGGAGGCCGAGAGTGCTGCTTCAGGAGGTCCTTGGCTTGGTAAATAGCCTGCCAAAGCTCCGGTCTTTCTGCTTCGTTCACTGCATTTATGTGGTTCCCTACTACGTTTATGAATTGTGTTAAAGCCGTGCTTTCACCACTGAATTCATGGATATACGAAATTTCCTTAAGGATTCGCACCGTGCGACTTTGTTCTTGGTTACGCATTGCTAAAGCTTCAATAGCTTGCACTAACCGATCTAGATTTTGTTGTTCCATATCTAGGATGTGTGGCCAAAATTTCGAAATTTTATCTTTGATTTTAATTTTAAAAGATTTTATTTGTTTACAGAATCGCAAAGGCGGGAAAAAAAAACAATGAAAAAAAAATAAAAAAAAATCTATGGAATGAGTCCGACGATGAATTTTCACTGATTCGTAGTTAAATTATTCGCTCGGTACTCTCTTGGTTTGGTTTTGAGTTATTTCACTGAGAGGTTTAGTCGTTGTTAGTTATTTTCCTTTTATTATTAATATTTATTTTCTTTTTTCTTTTTATGTGAACAAGTAATTTCTTTGGAATAGGTCCGACGATGGAATTTCACTGATTTGTAGTTAGAATATTCACTCGGTACTCGCTGATTCTTTTTTTTTCTATATATTACTGTCACCTTATTCACGCGTTTTATTGATCCGTTCTCATATGGATCCCACAAATCTAGTTAGGATCCTACCGACTGCACCACTTACAAAAGACGTTCCGACACGCTTTTTAAAAAAAACAATTTTATTAAAAGAAATAACTTTACAACTGTTCCCTCCAGCTTAATCACTAAAAAACAACTCAGTGGGATTCATCCACTCCCTTACATCTATTGGCTATTCTGCAGTTTCAGCGTACCGGGTCACTGTGGGATCGCGGGAACTGTTTAGTCAGCTTTTTCATGTGCGCGTGTAGCTGTAACTTGAGATGCACTGCGCCGGAAAATGAAATGAAAATTAGAATAAACATAATGCGAACATAATGCAGGTGATTGCACCCGTGCATTATGTGGAAAAGATAGATTGGCGCGATAAGGAATGTTTAGGGTATGTAACCTACATAAGCGGTAATGAACCTACATTTGAATACATAACCTAAAATTTTGACATTGGTTGGTTTTTATTGAAGAATAAGTACATATATTGAGATTTTGCGTCAACACATAATGTTAACACATCTAACTACCTCATCAGTCCCCATAAAAAATTTCAATATATGTTCATTTCTGATATATTATTAACACCTTATTAATTTCATGGCTATTAACATTTCTATTAACAACTTCCGAATATATGTATATATAAAAGTATATGTATGCTAGTGTGTATGAAAACGTGAAATACATAGTATTTCCATATTGGAATAAGCCCTGCTACTTGAGAAAACTAAACGTTTGAAACTTCCTGAGAATATTTGCATCCTTAATATTTGTTTTTATAATAAATCTCCTACTAACGAAATGTGTATCAATCAACGTGTACTTTTAATATTTGATGTAATTGTAAATATTGAGTAATTTATAATATGTACATACATTGAACTTAAGCGCATAATAACTGCATACTTGCTTGTATACTTGCTTACGCTGTATTACACTCTCTTTCTTATTTTAATAAAGCTTTTTTAGTCTTTGTATAGCACTCAAACCGATCGCGTTTCCTTTCAACAGGCTATGGGCCCAGAGACGCGGTAATATTAATGAAGTTTTTTTTGGTTGTTGAACAAAAAGAAAAGTAAATTGCGGTTTTCCCTTAAACAAATCGGTAGTTAATTAAATCGGACAATTTTTTTTGTAAGTGCTATTGCGAAAGGCTCATTTTTAATTTAAATGGCGGAATCAGAAATTAAAATAGAAAAGTTAGCCGGGCAAGAGCAATGGAATCTGTGGAAATTTCAGGTTAAGATAATCCTGAATGCAAGTGATCTGCTTAAATATGTAAATGGAGAAGCTTTGTATCCTGTTGTTGGAAGTAGTATTAAGTAGGAGAACTTAGCTGCAGCTGAATCTACCTGGACACGTGGAGATAGCAGAGCACAAAAAATCATTGTGACCACCATGGCAAATCAGCCTCTACTCCATATCATTAATTGCACAACGGCTAGAGAAATGTGGCTTAAACTGGAGACAATTTATGAAGCGAAATCGAAGGAGAGCATTCATATGCTTCAGCAACGATTTTATATGTTCGCCATGGATCCTGTTGATGATGTGGCGACACATATATCTAAATTGTTGGCACTAGTTCAACAATTGGCAGATGTTGGCGAAAAAATTTCTGACTCCATGATAATCACCAAGGTTTTAATGACATTACCGGAGCATTATAGTCATTTTTATAGTGCATGGGAATCCACGGCAAGAGATGCGCAATCGATAGATAACCTTACATCGCGATTGGTCATGGAAGAAGCCCGTTTTAAGGTACATCAGGCGGGTGGGGCGGCAGATGACAGTAATGCACTGGTGGCGATGAAATTTCTGCATACTTCTAAAAAACCGCAAGAGAAGGGAGGTAGGAAGCAAGGGAAATGCTTTGTGTGTAAAAAGGCTGGACACTGGAAACGGGATTGTCCAGAGAAACTATCCAGAGGTAATTCAATTTCTAAGAGAGGAGAAGCTTTCATTTGTGAAGCAGAAGCAGCGGAACAAATTGGCAACGAAGAAGAAGACTCCGGGGCGAGCGATCATATGACGAAGAAGAGGGAGTGGTTGGTCAATTATATAAAGTTTAAAACACCAGTAGTTGTTCGCATAGGAAATGGTACAACGATCAATGCAATTGGAAAAGGTGATGTAAATGTGCTTTCTTTCGTCGATGGCAACTGGATACCAAATCATATGGTTGATGTACTGTATGTCCCAGACATACATGTAAATCTATTCTCTCTGAATAGCGCTTTGGATAGAGGTCTTCGTTTTTGGTCAGACAATTCCAAATGCAGATTAATTAAAAACGGGACTACTCTCGCAGTGGGAGTGCGCGATTCCAAGCTTTTTAAGCTCCTTGTTAAAGTGTCGATGGAGAGCGAAAAAGTGTTTGCAAATGTCGCTGTTAGAAAAACTTTCACTCTACAGTTGTGGCATGAGCGCTTAGCACATCAGAATTTGAGTCAAGTGAAACATATTTTGAGAGATCTCGAAATTCCGTTCCAAGAGAAAGTCTACAGCTATTTTGCAGCTGATACACACAGATGTTTGTGGACCAATGCAACATCAATCAATTGGAGGATCAAAATACTTCCTCTTATTTAAAGACGATTTTTCCCACTACAGAAAAGTTTATTTTATGAAGGAGAAGTCAGAAGTTTTTAGACATCTTCAGTTTTTCCTGAATGAGGTACAAGCAGAGACGGGAAAACGTGTTCGACTGCTACGTAGTGATAATGGTACAGAATTTGTGAATGAAAAAGTAAAACAGTTATTAAATATGCAATGTGTTATGCATCAAAAAACTGTGCCTTACACACCGGAGCAGAATGGTTCTGCTGAACGCGAAATGAGAACCATAATGGACTCAGCAAGATCGATGATACATGCCAAAAACTTAAGCTATAAGTTCTGGGCAGAGGCGGTGAGTACTGCTGTTCATGTTTTAAATAAAACGGGTAAGAGCACAGTCGAAGGAAAGACTCCATACGAAATTTGGTTCGGTTCTAAACCCAATATCGATTCGTTACGCGTTTTTGGTACAGAGGTATATGTACATGTTCCAGACCAGAAAAGAAGAAAGTTGGATGCTAAGTCTAAAAAAGGAATTTTCATTGGTTATGAAGATGGCGTTAAGGGATATAGAGTGTATATTCCTAAGGAGAACAAGGTTGAGATAACTCGAAACGTAAGGTTTCCAAATTTTGGAACTTCGACTAAGGCAGAAAGCATGCAAACAAAAACAGTTTCAATTGATGAAGAAGAATCGGAAAACCAGGTTGATAGTGAGGATGCTGTTAAAGGAGATACTTTTATAAACTCAACTGATGAAAGTTCGGAGCCAATTCGCAGCGATAACACTAATAGTTCGGAAAACTGTAGCGGTGCATCCAGTGAGGCTGTTGAGGTTTTGGGTGACAATAATACGTTTTCAGATAACCAAATCAAGCCACCAGAAGATATAAGAAGTAGGCTAAGAAAGAGGAACACAACGCAGAAAGCAACAGGTAGCGTTAATTTTACTGTTTCAGAAGGTTTTGCTTTTGTTGCAGAATCAGATTCTCCGATAAGCTATGAAGATGCTATACGTTGCAAGGACTCTGAACACTGGAGGGCAGCAATGGATGATGAAATGTTGTCGCTATCGAAGAATGACACGTGGGTTTTAGTGCCGTTACCTAGTAATCGGAAGGTTATAGATACTAAATGGGTGTATCAAATAAAAAGTGCAACCGAAAATGAGAAAAAGCGGTTCAAGGCGAGGCTGGTTGCACGTGATTTTGGTCAACAGTACGGTATTGATTACCTGGAGACATTCAGCCCAGTAGCGAAATTCTCATCAATAAGGGTCATATTGAGCATAGCTGCATCGGAAAATTTAAGGATCATGCAGTTTGATGTAAAGACGGCATTCTTAAATGGGAAAATAGAAGAGGAGATTTATATCAAACAGCCGATGGGTTATGATGATAATAGCGGACGAGTATGTAAGCTCCAAAAGAGTTTGTACGGTCTCAAACAATCCTCACGGTGCTGGAATCAAACTTTTACGAAACTCTTGAAGGACTTCAAACTAAGGCCTAGCTGTGCAGATTCGTGTGTCTTTGTGAGCCATTATAACACGAAGAAGATTTTTTTGGCAATTTATATTGATGATGGTCTCATGGCTGCTTCAGACGAGGATGATATCATAAGCCTATGTACTTATCTCAAAAAGAACTTTGAAATTAAAATTTTTCCGGCGAAACACTTCTTGGGATTAGAGATAAGACGTTTACAAGATGGTTCTATACACCTTA
Source organism: Eristalinus aeneus (assembly GCA_955652365.1). Classification (NCBI taxonomy): domain Eukaryota; kingdom Metazoa; phylum Arthropoda; class Insecta; order Diptera; family Syrphidae; genus Eristalinus; species Eristalinus aeneus. The sequence continues at coordinate 82,004,631 of OY019131.1, read as the reverse complement.
GTCAGTCACAGTATGCAGCAAAGGTGGTACAGAGATTCAATTTGGCAGATGCAGCTGTGGTATCAACTCCTGCAGATACAGCAATAAACGCAGCAGAGTATGCAGATACGGCGATGAACCAAGTTGAGTTTCCTTTTCGGCAGGCTGTGGGTAGCCTTATGTACCTGATGGTGGCAACGCGCCCAGACATTTCATTTGCTGTTGGTTGCATTAGCCGCTATCTAGAGAATCCGTCTAAGATTCATATCAATATGGTGAAACGTATTCTCAGATACGTAAAGGGGACGCTTGACCACGGTATATGTTTTGAAAAAAACCTAAATTTAACTTTAAATTGTTACAGTGATGCTGACTATGCTGGAGATGTAAACACTCGATGCTCTACAAGTGGCTTGGTTTTTCTATTGGGGTCCAGTTGCATCACATGGGCTTCGCAGAGACAGAAATGCGTTTCTCTTTCAACAACAGAATCGGAGTACGTCGCAGCGTCCGAGGCAGTTAAAGAACTGGTGTGGTTGAAGCAGTTACTTTGTGAATTACTTCCAAATCAGATGATCAAAACAATTCTATTTGTCGACAACCATGGTGCCATCCGTTTAATAAGAAATCCAGAATTTCATAAAAGAACAAAACATATCGACGTCAGGTTTCATTTCATTCGTGAAAAATATGCTGACGGATTTTTTAACTTAGAATATATTCACACGGATAATCAACTCAGTGATATTTTTACAAAACCCCTTGCTAAAAACAGATTCTTGCGTCTTAAACATCTTTTGAATATTGTATCTCTAACGAAGCACGAAATGAATTAATTTTTTTTTGAAATTTTTTTGTAATTTTGTTTTTTTCTCGAATTGAATTGAAATGTATTACATAATCATAAAAGTGGGAGTGTTGAGTAATTTATAATATGTACATACATTGAACTTAAGCGCATAATAACTGCATACTTGCTTACGCTGTATTACACTCTCTTTCTTATTTTAATAAAGCTTTTTTAGTCTTTGTATAGCACTCAAACCGATCGCGTTTCCTTTCAACAGTCTCATAAACGAAGAAACAAAAACAGGCTTAAAAAGCATAAACAAACAGGCTTAAGAAATGCCAACATTCATTTTCATTTTGGTTTTTATTACTTTTCAATTAATAGTGTCGATATTTTGTCTATATGATTTTTTACAATGCTTTGAAGAATATTTCATGTAAATAAAAATTAATTTATGTCTTATCCGCGTATTAAACAATAAAATTCAGCTATTTCTTCAATGTAACTACAGGTAAAGAAAATTAATTAAATAATCCAATACAAAATCAAATTTTTATAGAAACAATTTACGTTGTTAATATCGTTTTATATTTCAGTATATGCACGGATTTGCGAAATAAGTATAGTGCCTTTCTAACTGATCCCGCAATTCTATTTGAAGAGAATATGTATTAAATCAGCTAAGTAAATATATAAAGAGAAAATAAAACAAATCATATTATTTTTTTGTTTTTTTATTCTGAAGTTTACATATCGAATAAATGTAAAAAATAAAAATATATCCTTCTTTACCAAAACCCTCAAATAGTCATTAGATCAGTACATATATAAAATAAGGTTTGATAGACTGAAATCAAAATAAACTTTATGTCCATATGTATGTAAGAAATTTGGGACACGTGTCACGTAATTATATTTATCAAATTAAGCAAATGTACAATCCTTAATTTGATAGAAGACTACAAAAGATTAATGTTTCGATTATTCCCCTTAAAGTGCTTAGAATTTGATTTAAAATTTGATTTACGAATTCTTGTCCGCTTAGTAATCCAAAAATACATATTGGTCTAAGAATGATACATACGTACATTGCATAAAAAATATAAAAAACAAACAATATAAGAGCTATGATTTGCATTAAGCATTGGGAGACAAGATTTATATCACAATCATCGCACTTTTGGTGACTGGGATACTTTAAGCAAAAATGAAAACTACAACAAAAATGAAAACTACAACAAAAAGGAAAACACAAAACATGTATAACGCCGATAGGTGTTTTCTGTTAATTCGAGTTGTTCATTCCACGTAAAGCTAAAATCAAAAAACAAAACTTTTCCTACATAATACATATAAAATATTGTAAGCGAATCTTTCTATCCAAGCAAAAACTGAGCAAATGAAACATTCAAAAATAAAAACATGTGCTGTGTCTGTTCGTAATGACAAAATAAACTAAACTTGATTGTAGGAGAGAAGTAGAGCAAAACATTGTCAAAATTGGAAGATTTGTCTAAATACATGTATGTCAAAACAAACCGTATGAACATATTCTTCTTCTTCTTGTGGCGCTACAGTCCGAGATGGACCTGGGCCTCAACCAACATGCCTCTCCAGCTAGCACGATCTTTCGCCAGCTGTCTCCAGTTGCGCACTCCAAGTTGGTTGAGGTCCTTCTCCACTTGTGTGCGCCACTTTAGTCTAGGTCGTCCTCTGTTGCGTTGTCCCAATGGCACGGATTCAAAGACTTTTCGGGCCGGAGCAGTGGTTTCCATACGCTCTACATGGCCTAGCCATCTTAAGCGTTGTATCCGTAGACGCTTGACCAGGCGCATGTCGGTATACAGCCCATAGAGTTCGTTATTAAATCTTCTCCTCCAGATGCCATCAACGCAAACAGGACTAAAAATCGCACGCAGAACTTATCTCTCGAAGAGACTAAGGGCTTCCTTATCCGCCTTTGCTAACGTCCAAGATTCTGCGCCATATAGTAGGACGGGGATGATCAAGCTGTTATATAAAGCGAGCTTAGTCCTTCGAGAGAGGGCTTTATTACTCAATTGCCTCTTGTGCCCAAAGAAACAGCGGTTGGAAAGAGTGATTCTGCGTTTGATTTCGGTACTGATGTTGTTGTCCCTGTTTACCGCGGAGCCGAGGTAGACGAAGTGTTTAACTACCTCGAAGTTTCTGCTGCCTGGTGTGACGCTCCGTCCGAGACGTCGATGTTGTGTGTCCTTCCTTGATGACAGCATGTACTTCGTTTTGCCCTCATTTACCGCAAGACCCATTTTAGCCGCTTCCGCTTCAATGCCAGCAAACGCCTCATTGACGGCTCGCTGTGTTCGTCCAATCACGTCAATATCATCAGCGTAAGCTAACAATTGAACTGACTTCTGGAAGATCGTGCCTCTAGTGTTGACTTGTGAGTTACGCACGATCTTCTCGAGGATGATGTTAAAGAAGTCACATGACAGTGCGTCGCCTTGTCTAGAACCATTTTTGACATTGAAGGTCTCGGTGAGTTTGGTACCGACCTTGACGGAGCAGCGAGAGTTCTCCATCGTCATCCTACACAATCTGACGAGTTTGGTAGGAATGCCAAAACTCGACATGGCACTGTATAGCTCGTCTCTATGCACACTGTCAAATGCAGCCTTGAAATCGACGAATGGGTGGTGAGTGTCAATTTGCATTTCTTGGGTCTGTTCCAGGATCTGCCGTAATGTAGAGATCTGGTCTATTGTGGAATTCCCTAGTCTGAAACCACACTGATAGGGACCTATCAGGTCATGGACAAATGGTTTCAGACGCTTACACAATACAGCAGAGAGGATCTTGTATGCGATGTTCAGGAGACTAATCCCTCTGTAGTTGGCGCAGTCAAAGGGGTCTCCTTTCTTGTGGACCGCGCAAACGACGCTGAGATTCCACTCATTGGGCATGCTTTCCTCCGACCATATCTTACAGATGAGCTGGTGCATGCGCCCAACCATGTCATCTCCAGCTGCTTTAAATAGTTCTGCGGACAGTCCGTCCGCTCCAGCAGCTTTGTTCGGCTTTAGCTTGGATATTGCTATCTTCACCTCGTCTAAGTCGGGGGGACGGAATGCTTGTCTATCATCGTCCAAATTGAGTGGAACATTCTGCCTAACAGCGGGATTTGGGTCGTCATCGCCGTTTAGGAGTCTGCAGAAATGATCCTTCCAGATTCTCAGCACAGACTGTGACTCTACTGTGACTCTACGCTACGGTCCGAACCTTGTATACTCCGGATAGCTGTTTTACCTTTCGGTAAAACTTTCGGACTTCATTTCTGCCAAAACACTTTCCATTTCCTTGACCGCGCGCTTCTCATGCTCTTTCTTCTTCCTTCTCAGAAGCCGGTGCTCTTCCCTTCTTGTCTGTTCGTAGAGTTCACGACAAAACATTGTCAAAATTGGAAGATTTGTCTAAATACATGTATGTCAAAACAGACCGTATGAACATATTCTTCTTCTTCTTGTGGCGCTACAGTCCGAGATGGACCTGGGCCTCAACCAACATGCCTCTCCAGCTAGCACGATCTTTCGCCAGCTGTCTCCAGTTGCGCACTCCAAGTTGGTTGAGGTCCTTCTCCACTTGTGTGCGCCACTTTAGTCTAGGTCGTCCTCTGTTGCGTTGTCCCAATGGCACGGATTCAAAGACTTTTCGGGCCGGAACAGTGGTTTCCATACGCTCTACATGGCCTAGCCATCTTAAGCGTTGTATCCGTAGACGCTTGACCAGGCGCATGTCGGTATACAGCCCATAGAGTTCGTTATTAAATCTTCTCCTCCAGATGCCATCAACGCAAACAGGACTAAAAATCGCACGCAGAACTTATCTCTCGAAGAGACTAAGGGCTTCCTTATCCGCCTTTGCTAACGTCCAAGATTCTGCGCCATATAGTAGGACGGGGATGATCAAGCTGTTATATAAAGCGAGCTTAGTCCTTCGAGAGAGGGCTTTATTACTCAATAGCCTCTTGTGCCCAAAGAAACAGCGGTTGGAAAGAGTGATTCTGCGTTTGATTTCGGTACTGATGTTGTTGTCCCTGTTTACCGCGGAGCCGAGGTAGACGAAGTGTTTAACTACCTCGAAGTTTCTGCTGCCTGGTGTGACGCTCCGTCCGAGACGTCGATGTTGTGTGTCCTTCCTTGATGACAGCATGTACTTCGTTTTGCCCTCATTTACCGCAAGACCCATTTTAGCCGCTTCCGCTTCAATGCCAGCAAACGCCTCATTGACGGCTCGCTGTGTTCGTCCAATCACGTCAATATCATCAGCGTAAGCTAACAATTGAACTGACTTCTGGAAGATCGTGCCTCTAGTGTTGACTTGTGAGTTACGCACGATCTTCTCGAGGATGATGTTAAAGAAGTCACATGACAGTGCGTCGCCTTGTCTAGAACCATTTTTGACATTGAAGGTCTCGGTGAGTTTGGTACCGACCTTGACGGAGCAGCGAGAGTTCTCCATCGTCATCCTACACAATCTGACGAGTTTGGTAGGAATGCCAAAACTCGACATGGCACTGTATAGCTCGTCTCTATGCACACTGTCAAATGCAGCCTTGAAATCGACGAATAGGTGGTGAGTGTCAATTTGCATTTCTTGGGTCTTTTCGAGGATCTGCCGTAATGTGAAGATCTGGTCTATTGTGGACTTCCCTGGTCTGAAACCACACTGATAGGGACCTATCAGGTCATGGACAAATGGTTTCAGACGCTTACACAATACGGCAGAGAGGATCTTGTATGCGATGTTCAGGAGACTAATCCCTCTGTAGTTGGCGCAGTCAAAGGGGTCTCCTTTCTTGTGGACCGCGCAAACGACGCTGAGATTCCACTCATCGGGCATGCTTTCCTCCGACCATATCTTACAGATGAGCTGGTGCATGCGCCCAACCAGGTCATCTCCAGCTGCTTTAAATAGTTCTGCGGACAGTCCGTCCGCTCCAGCAGCTTTGTTCGGCTTTAGCTTGGATATTGCTATCTTCACCTCGTCTAAGTCGGGGGGACGGAATGCTTGTCTATCATCGTCCAAATTGAGTGGACCATTCTGCCTAACAGCGGGATTTGGGTCGTCATCGCCGTTTAGGAGTCTGCAGAAATGATCCTTCCAGATTCTCAGCACAGACTGTGACTCTACTACGAGTTGTCCATTTTGGTCCCGGCAGGCCTCGGTCCGAACCTTGTATACTCCGGATAGCTGTTTTACCTTTCGGTAAAACTTTCGGAATTCATTTCTGCCAAAACACTTTCCATTTCCTTGACCGCGCGCTTCTCATGCTCCTTCTTCTTCCTTCTCAGAAGCCGGTGCTCTTCCCTTCTTCTCTGTTCGTAGAGCTCACAGCGTCGCCTTATAGGCGTCTTGTTTAACTGCATGCGTTTGCCTGACTCGTCGTCAAGCCATGAGTTCCTTTTGGGTGGTGACGTGAAACCCAGCACATCAGTGGCAGCTTCTTTGATGGCTTCTTGAGCGAGCGAACCTTGTATCCCCCGGATATCTTTCGGTAAAACTTTCGGACTTCATTTACTTTTCGGTTAAACTTTCCAACTTCATTCCCTCCATAACACCTTTCCATATCCTCGACCGCGCGCTTCACATGTTCCTTTCTTTTCCTGCTGAAAAGCCGGTGCTCTTTCCTTCTTCACTCTTCGTAGAGCTCACGAACAGCTCTCGTCGTTCGATGCAGCGTTTCCTTATAGCCGTCAAACCATGGGTTCTTTCTGGGGGTGACGTGAAACCCAGCACATCAGTGGCAGCTTCTTTGACGGCTTCTTGACAACGTTTCCCGTTTTCTTCTATGTTTGTGCAGGCAGCGTCGAACTTTGAGATAGTTTCAGGGAGACTCTGTCGACAAAGTTCCCAGTGATCGGTTGCGATTGTAGCTCTCCGACGTCAAACCGTATTGGCCTGTCTTGACTCCATTGCTCTCTCGATATCCGGGTTCTTTCTTTGGCTACAACAAGGTGATGATCCGAGTTGATGTTTGCACCTTGGAAGGTTAACTATTTATATTTATGTGGTGAAGAAGTTAACCTCATGCACAACCCACAGACTGGTAGGACAGGCCTGGACAGGCCAGGGCAGAGGGGCTCGCTGCATACTTTGGTTCATCCTACAACGGGTGTTGTGATGGCTATCCAGAGGGCGCCGCGAGGAGGCTGTATGTCAACTTGACCTATGCACAGGATAGACTTGGCAGCTCAACTTTTTGAGCGCAACGTTGCCTCGTGTGAACAGGCCCATGCCCCCCTAGTTCATATAACAGACAAAGAAATTTATCGACATACTATTTACAATATCTTTTAATCCATCCATTCGGAGCTTCGAAAGTGCTTCTTAAACCAAAGATATAGTTGCAGTGACAAGACTTAAATTAAAAGAAGTAGAAAACAAACTTGGCATTCTGAAAACGAAACTAGTAACAAAACGAGGATTAATAGTCGATCCTAGTCCGACTATAAAATTCATCACTGGTTATATGGACGGTACAGATACAGCCAATTTAAATAAACAAATTGAGCAATTGCAATCAAATAAATCACTTTTTGAGAATAGAGAATAGAACAAGAAAAATAAAACACTTTTTAAGCAATTCCATAGATCAAAATAGCAAAAGAATTCGAGTAAATGAAGAACTTTTCTTTTAAACACAGTATCTCAACCAAATCAATTATCTTCTGAACAAGCTCATTTCAAACATTCCATTACAATGGATCTTATGAACATTATCCCGAAATTTATCTTATCCGAGGAAGAACTCATAGAAGAAGAAAAAATACTAAGAAACTAATAAATTCAAACAAAATCAAAAGAACGTATTTATGAGTTACACAACTAGCAAGCTTATTTCAATAATACAAAAATTATACTTAATGTTCATATCCCTATAATATCCCGAGAAAAATATTCCCTATTAGCTATTCCATGTAATCCCTAAACTTCCTATAAGTGATATTTTACTAAACAAAGAAAGAATTCAATTGTCGAAAATACATACTACTGCAAAGACTCAGTACATCAAGAACCAGTAGAATCATCAAGCTGCATTGGAAATAGCATCTTAAACCAGCAAGCTGTACTATAAACTACGCTAGACTTTAATTTTCTATCACCCAACCCGAACCAAACCATATCCTAGTGACTTTCATCCTCGCTCAAGAAATAGCAGTATAATTGGAACTGTACTAATCAGATTCCAAGCCTGTACGATCATCATAAATGGAGTTTCATACAACAGTAAACCAAACATCTATTGGGACCAGATATATCTAATGCCAGTGTCGCTTCAAGACATAATCTAGAATGCAACCATCGACAAACTTACATTGGACAAACTGCATATACTCGTACCTAATACAATGAACAGCGATGCAGTTGAAATAATGGATATTAAAACTATGTATAGTAAAAAACATTGTACCAAAGGATTAATCATATTAATTGGAATAGTAATAATAATAATAATCTCATAACATAGCAAAAAACATATCAAAACAATCCCTATTTCACAAAATTTCGTTCCACCCATATTAACTTCACAATAAATCTGGCCATCGCTTCGTTCCAAAGGGGGAGGAGTTACGATGTCCACTACACACATGGCCACAAGTCTACAAAAGCCAAACAAATGCTAACACATATTTTCTTCATCAACATGTCCACAAAAGTCGCTACACGAATTCAAAATCGAAAAACCACGAATTTAAAATCAAGAATCGAATGTATAGGCGAGTGCACGAGAAGCTGATAATTCCTCAGGGTAATTTTCCGGCGAATGCAATTCCATGCAACCACCTCAAAAATAGAAAGAGAAAAGAGAAAGATTTAAATTTTATTTATTGCTCTCCTCTCAAGAGGTTGTGTTAAAGTTGTGTTTTTTTTAAAGCAAACGGCACCCTGGAACGTTTTTCGCACACAACACGAGTAGTTGATGACCAAGCTAGGTCATCAACTGTGAACTGTATTATGTAGCTAGCTGTGGACTGTCGCGCCATCCAAAATTCTATGATTTCCTAGAAAGAACCTATACATTTTAAAATATTTATGCATAGATTAGATACATATTTATCAACCATTTGTGAATACTATTTGAAGGAAAAATAGGAGAAAAAAACCTTCATGTAAAGAGTGTAATGTGTATATAATAAAAATGAAAGACGTGTGGCTTTATTTTTTATTCCTTTTTTATTTTTTTTTTAATCTGTGCATCCTTCAGCTCCGATCGGAGAACTCTCTACAACTGAACTGAATCAGCGTTGAAGATGCTCTCCCCGAGACGTGATGGAATGTTCTTACACAGCATTTGTGCAACAATCTGCTTTCGCTCTTGGAATAAACAAATGTATTGCAGAAATGCTGATACAGCTGGTGCAACATTGTACGCAGTTATGCATCACGCCGGATCGAGACAATCCCGAATGCAGTGTTGGGGATCTATCATAAGGGGGACCTTATGTTCTGTTATGGATTTAAGGGGGAGTTTATATGTGACTCCTCCTTCCTTAAGTTCGATTTTTTCCTGAGGATCGTTAACCTTTTTTAATATAAATTTTATTTTCTCCGATCTCAGTTTAAGGATAATACAAATGATAAGAATAATTACTGCGAAAAGGCTATAAGATACGACAGTCGTTCACAGACTTCCGAGGAGTACGCACGTGTGTCGGCTGCCGAAAAAAAGCAAAGCAAGAGGAACAGCAGAAAGAGCTTCAGGAGCTGCAACAAAAAAGGCAACAACTGAAACAGAAACAAACAACAACAGCCTGAACCGATGCCTTCCACGTCGAAAGCAGCACAACAAATACAAAAAGCTGAGCGAGAAAGTAAACTGCGACAGCAACAACACCAAACGCGCTCTGCTACAACAAAAGCTGCTCAACAACAACATGAGCAGCAACGGGCACAAAAGAAACAGCAGCAACAGCCGCAGAAACAGCAGCAACAGCCGCAGAAACAACAAAGTCAGCAGAGACAGCAGGAGCATCACCAACCACAAAAACAACAGCAACAGCAGCAGAAGGTTCGCTGCCCACCAATCAACGTCTTCGGAATGGGAACTGATGAGCTGGAGACCTTATGTGAGTTGGCTCTAGGAAATAAGAATTTTTACATTAAATATAAAACCCCCTCAATTCACACCGTCCACTGCCTTACAATGGACGGTTTTAGATTCCTTAAAGAGAAGTTAGCGGCATCGAACGCTGACTTCTATACGTACACCCCTAGAGGGGAAAGGCCACAGACCTTGCTCCTCAAAGGCATAAATCCCTCCACTGACCCGAAGGTTCTCCTCAACAAGCTGCGCCAAGTTGAGAGCGACGAGGTCCAGTTTGTAGGGGTTAAGCCCTTCATCACTGCGGCAGCGAGAGCGAAGAAGAAGGCACTTCCCACAGCACCGAAATCGACAGCCTACGTAAAATCCGTTACGTAGGCAGTTTGTGTGTAATGTGGGAAAAATTAAATAAAACTGACCAGGTACTTCAATGTGCGAAGTGCAGAAGGCTGGGGCACGTCGCGGAGAACTGCAATATGGAGTTCCGCTGCGCACGATGCACGTTCAGCCACAACAAAGGGGAATGTCCTTTAGGTATGAATGAAGTCGAGGGTAAGGCGCTCCTCAAATGTGTACTCTGCAGAAGAAATGGACATCCCGCAACCTATTTGGGGTCTCCACGAATCAAAGAACACCGTCAGAGAGTAAAGGTGATAAGGAATGAAAAAAAGGTAGCAGCCAGGCCAACAGCCCGTGCTGTAGCTACTACTGTTACGCCAGCCATCTCCTACGCCCAAATGGTGTTAGGTAGAAACTACCGCTCTCCAACTTGTTGCAATCCCATAATCCTGATCTGATGGCTAGCGAAACTAAGCTAAGCCAGACGCGAAATCTCAGGTACAAAAATTACCATATTATTAGAAGAGACCGACTCCAATCCACTCGAGGTGACGGAGTCGCACTCTTAATTAACAAGAAAATTGGTCATAAGGTCATATATAGCAATGAAGTTAGAAGATCTGGTGTGCTAGAAGCAGCCATCGCACGCATCTCTCTCCAAGGTGGAAAGCAGTTGTTTTTGATCGCTGCTTACGCATCAGACGTTCAAAACCCTAACTTTCTTTCAGAGCTTGAGGCCCTCTTCACTAGCCTCTGCTTGAACTCGGAAGAAAACTTCTATATATTAGCCGGGGATTTGAACGCCAAACACGGTGAATGGGGTAATACTGTTCCAAACGAGAGGGGAAACGCTCTCTTAGAGTGGATGGAACAAAACAATATTGAATTCAGGCTGCATTTGCTGGCATCCTTATAATTACAATAAGGCGCGATGGCCACGTTTCTCTAGAACCTTAGCCAGAGAAATAAGTTCGAGTGTGATCAATCCTCCGACGAACAGAAAACTAACGAACGAAGAGGTTCATGGGTACCTCACACAAATGGACGAAGTCATAAAACGAACAATGGACAAAACTATTCCGAAGGTAGCACAAGCCGATGATGGCGACATTTATCGGAATGCTACCATCGATGCACTTTACGTGCAAAAAAGTAGACTCCTGTCAAGACTTAAACTCTTGTACAGGAGATTTACAGATCCACAGAATGTGGAGATTCGCTTTCTGAAGTCACAGATCAAAGTACTCCAACAGTTAATAAAACATAATTACAGATTAGCTGAAAGCTTGCATTGGGACAATAAGATTCGAGCTGTAAGATCCAACAACCCGAGCATATTCCCCCAAGTAAATAAAATCTTTCGGAGGAAAGACCATAATAACATTCAGAGCGTTCGACTTGACAGAACAACAGACAACGCGAACCTACTTACTTCAGTTGGCATCGATCCTGATAGGGTTGTACTTGACAATGACTATTTCGTAGTTGAGGATCCCCAAGAAAAGGTGAAAGCAATTGGTGCTGTTTTACAGAGAGTGTATACGGTCAACGAGACTCGTAGTCCGAATCACGATCTAGAGAACGGAGCCTTGCTAAACCATACCTCTCTTCGGAATGAAATAAGTCAATGGCGATCAGAGAACTCTGGTTTCACCAGGTTCAGTGACGATTATCCGGCAAATAATGTCATCGCCGATGATGGAAACAACTCCATCCTTATTTCAAAAAATGAACTCCAAGTATCCTCAACTCACTGAAACCGAAGAAGTCAGTGGGAATAGATGGAATACCAAATATTGTTTTGCGCCATCTATCCTCTGAGGCGGTGGATGTATACACAACTCTGTTCAACAATGCGCTGAGTAATGCATATTACCCGGCTCATTGGAAAACAGCTGTGGTACACCCAATTCCGAAACGGGCCAAAGACACTTCCATCCCGACGAATCTCCGTTCTATAAATCTTCTTAGGTGCATAAGCAAGATATTCGAGAAGATAGTTATTAGAGCTCTGAAAGAATGGGTTGAGGAAAAACAATTAATACCGGAAAACCAATTTGGTTTCAGGGCGGGGCACGACACCATTCATGCCGCGTCTATACTGGTTTTCGACATTCAGTGGAATATAAATAAAACACAGTGCACAGGGGCCTGCTTGATCGACATGGAAAAGGCTTTCGATACCGTATGGTTAGAAGGTCTCTTCCTCAAGTTAGTCAGGCTTGGCATTCCTAAAACATTGGTATACATGATCTACGACATGGTAACAGGTAGAAAGTTCGTTGTGAAAAATGGCAACGAAATTTCCTCAACTGTGTTCCATATAAAAAATGGGTTGCAACAAGGGGCTGTGGGTTCACCGATCTTGTACACTATATTCACTAGCGATCTTATAGGTTCTATGCCTAACATAATAGCATATGCCGATGATCTAATCGCGTACAGATCAGGTCCGAAGGTGGAAGAAATAAATGGTTTGTTGCAGACTGACTTCGATGCAATTCAACGATTTTGCGACGACTGGAAGTTGAAAATCAATTACCAGAAGTGTGAGACTATCCTTTTCAGAACCCCATTGTCCAGAGCCTCAAGGGACACGAAAATGAACTGGCACAAGTTCGGCATAGTTGATCCACTGGGAAGGTCGTTGACCGTGAAGAATGTAGTAAGATATCTAGGCATCTGGTTGGACCAGTATCTATATGGTGATATCCATGTAGATACTGCTCTGACCAGGGCTAAGAATGCCTTCGCTGTGGCAAGAGGACTGTTTTACAGCCGTCAACTTGACACCAGAGTAAAGGTAATCTGCTACATGGTCCTCATCCGACCAATCATGGCATATGGTTGTCCTGTGTGGTTCAACGTGAGTCCTTCCCAGATGGAAAAGATGAGGGTGTTCGAGAGGCGGTGCCTTCGAGCCTGTCTTCACTTATATCGAACACCAGAATCTCAGTACAAGAAATTCTACCCCAACGAGGTTCTGTACAACGAGGCAAACCTTATAAGGATAGATAATTTTATTATTAAGTAAATTCGTAGTCACACTGCTCGAGCCATGGCTTCAACCAACAGTCTGATCTTTGGGGCTTACTACCCAAATGAAATGTACCATGAACGGGTGCGTTTTAACGGCTTCATTCCACCTGAAGCTTTCCTCTACTTGGACACTAAAGGCCTGATTCAATATAGGGAAAGCTGCCCTATCATCTTCCATGTCGTACGCCGAAAAGTGGAAAGGCGACTTCGAGGAACTCATACGGTTCAGTAGAGCGATTTCGGCCCGCGACAGAGCACTATCTGCAAAAGAACGGCTTTTTTATTGGTGGCTGCAGCAGAACCAGCCTTCGGTGCCGCTAACTTCTTAAGGCATATGACGGGGTAGTTGTGTTAGTAAAGCCAACTCACGTAGGTTAAGGTAGTTTTAAGGCATTTTATAAAAAAAAACAAAAAATAAAAAAAAACAAAAAAAAAACAAAAAACAACAAAAAACATAACATGAAAATAAAAATAAAAAAAAGGTGCACCACGGCATATTGGATATATATGTTAAGCATATACGCATATACGGACATAGTTAAGATCATTTATAATAGTTAAATAGAGTTAAGTTTAGGTTTTTATGATTGTATACAGAAATAAGTTTAAGTGTAAATACATTTTTTGGTATTTAGTTAGGTTAAATAGTTTATTAAGTTTGGTTAAGAATAAAAAATGGACATCTGAGTTTTTACAATTTTCTTGGATAAATTCATTAAATATATATATATGTAGGTTTAAGTACTTATTAAAATAAAATAATACATGAAGCCGAAAGGCAAAAAACAAAACCCTAGATTAGCTTAGAGTACTCATGAAGAGTCAGTTAGTTAGAATTAAGATCAGTAGATTACTTTGGTAAGCTAGTTTTAAGTATTTTTTTCTAGCACGTAAGAAACTGAATTAAGGTAAATAAAAATGCATTATAAACTAAAACTAAAGCTATAAGATACGACGTGCTTTGTGTTATTCTTGTATTTAACTTCGTCTATCATGGGTCTTAATCTGGTTTATGTATACATCTTTTAGGTCTATCTCGTTTTATACAAAAGAGAGTTTGTTATAATTTGATATTAACAAATTTTGTTTAGTTAAAACTTTATCATTATCCTCTATTGTTGTCAAGTACATAGTATTTCTTTGGGGAAACCAAATATCTACGTGTATTATTTTATTATGTTTTTTGAAAGTTTCGGGGAGAGTAAATCTATGCTTATTCGGATGTCTGTCGAACTTTGCCTTGTTACATATCTTACAATTATTTAAAAATTTATTCATGTCGGTTTGCGAATTTGGATAGTAATATTTGTCCTTTAATTTTAAGAATACTTCGTTTATGTCCCTATGGTTATTAGGCAGATGTTCTTTTTCTATAATTGACAGCAGTTTCCCCTTATCAGCGATATCTTCTAGTACAGTGTTGGTTTTTAAAACTTTCACATTTTTGTTCTTTGTGAAAAGTTGTCTATAGTTATCCTGAAATTTTAAGTATAATTGTACATCAGGACAATATATTGCTATCAATCCTTTGGCTGGTAATGTGTCTTTAATATTCTTTAGATTACTTTCTGGTGCTAATTTTATAATATTTCTTACTTTTTTAAACACTACTTTCATAGTAATTTTCTGTTTATCGCTCATTTCTAGTGTAACTTGATTCTTAAATAGGTTCAACGCCTTCTCTGCAATTAGTATGAAATCTACATTATCAGTTTCCGCACTATGAACAGTGTTGGAGTTAAAAATTTCATTTAGGTTAATTAAAAGTTCATCATCGTTAGAATCCTGGTGATTTATCCTACTAAGTCCGTCGGCTATTACATTCTCCTTTCCTCTAATATACTCCAAATCAAAATCAAGTTCATATAATTTTATCTTCCACCTCTGTAATTTACAATTTGGTTCCTTTAAGGAATTGAGCCATACTAAAGGTCTATGATCCGCCTTAATTAAGAAAACTACATTTCTCTAACTGTATTTTAAGGTTTGGTTGGCTTAGGCATTCTAGTATTAAGTTCAGAGATTCCATATGTTCCTCGATACTCGTTGAAAAGATGAGTATGTCGTCCATGTAGACGAGACATATTTTCCCAATATACTTTTTCAATATATTGTTAATATGTCTTTGAAAGGTGGCAGGTGCGCTGCAGAGACCGAGTGGAAAACGCAGTTTTATGACGATCGCCAGGATGCATCTCAACTTGATGGAAACCCTAAATGAGGTCGAGGGTGGTGAAATATTGGCGTACATAGACCAGTTTTGCCTTCCAGATGAGTCTCCTTTTTTGTGGACTACCCATATCGGACTATTGTACGGACTACTTGATTCTTGGATTATTCTTTGCTTTATCATTTCTTCAATCTGTCTGTTAACTTCCTCACGGTGTTAACTTCCTCACGGTGTTGCTACCCTCAAATGGTAGCGATATAGTTTTGAATAGACCGGTAACTCATGCTTTGTAATGATACGATGTTTGACTTCATTCGTAAAAGTCAAATCATCATTTTTCTGATAGAAAGCGTTTTTTGTTTTGCCTTATAACTATGAAGAATAGTTTTTTTCAATATTATTAAGGTGATCAGTTTTAATGAAATCGAGAAGGTTATTTCCTTTACATCGTGTTTCGACAAAAAATGTATTTCTTTAACTTTAACTGGTATTTTAAAATTGCTCCTCCACTTGGGTCGACATACATATCTGTGGCTTGATGGAACTATAATGGAATAGAAATACAAAATATGTACTTTAGCTTACTTTACAACTTTGTTTTCACTAGCACACGTCTTATTCCTCTGACTGTTCACAAACGAATGAATTGCTCTCTCTTATTCCTATCCGGTAGTTCCTTTATATTTTCGCTGTTGTTATTTTTCTGAGAATTGAATCCAGAGCATTTTACGATTGATATTTGAAATATGAACAGTTGAAATTCAGGGCCTACTACAACTCGGTCCTCCTGACTCCAAATCGTCCCGATTTACTTGAAAATTGCATTTTGTTTTAATATCCCAGAGCTTCATGCTGCCTGCTTCTCAAATCCTTTCATAAGGTATCTGTCCAAGCTTAACCCTCACAACCTTTGTCAACAAATATCTGTCATTTGGAAGGAACTTTGATAACCTATACGGCCCTTTAAATCTGGGGATGACTTTTTTTTTTACTTTCATAATTCTTTTTTACTTTCATAATTCTTAACCATGACATAACTGCCTATTTCATAATTCAATTTCATTTTGGTAAAGTCTCTAACCATAATTCGTTCATTAGACTCGTCTAAGGCTTCTTTAAAATAATCTATAACAACAGCTTGTTGACCTATTCCAAATAACAACTCACTGAGTGTTGCAGACGTATTATATTTATTTAATTATAGTAGTATATTCCTTTTTTTTTAATCTGTGCATCCTCCAGCTCCGATCGGAGAACTCTCTACAACTGAACTGAATCAGCGTTGATCTCCCAACAATTCATGCACCCTAAGATGCTCTCCCCGATACGTGATGTGCTTAGACAGCATTCGTACAACAATATGCATTCGCTCTTGGAATAAACAAATGTATTGCAGAAATGCTGATACAACTGGTGCAACATTGCGCGCAGCTATTCATCACACTGGATCGAGACAATCCCGAATGTAGTGTTGGGTATCTATGATGAGGGGGAGTTTATGTTCTGTTATGGATTTAGGGTGAGGGAGAATTTATATGTGACTATATACATAATATATGGGTGTAGTTATATATATATTACAACGAGTTCAAAGTAATAAATAAACAAACCAACAATTGTATAAACAAATAAATGAATAATTAAAAAAATATTATACGAGTGTTGCCTTTTATATTTCGGGATTAGAGAACAAAAACAAATATAAATCATCGAAAATAGCTTTATTGTTTTTCAAACTATTCCCCATTAATATCTATACAATGAACCAATTCTCGAAGCACTTTTGCCACTCTGATTGATGTACCTCCAAAACATGCATTCTTAACGCATCAATTGCTTCTTCAGGTGTCGAAAAACGTTGACCTCTCATTTTTTTTTACGTACGGGAATAAAAAGAAGTCATTCGGTGGCAAGTCAGGACTATACGGCGGATGACTCATCAAATCGATGTTTCTTGTGCTCAAAAATACAGTTGCTTGAGCCGATGTGTGAGAGCTCGTGGTGAAGAGTGATCTGTCTTAGGCGGTTGGTTTTCCTGATTTCTTGGAAGACAACTGGCAAACAAATGGTTTTATACCACTCAGAATTGACTATTCTGCGTTGTTCTAGTGGTACGGTTGCAACATGTCCAGTTTTTTTTTCGAAAAAACAGGCGACCATTTTCTTGGATGTGCTTCGTGCGCGAGTAACTTTTGTTGGATTTGGCTCAATTTAAAACACACATAAAATCGACTGCTGTTTACTTTCGGGCTCATACGCATAAGTCCACGATTCATCACCTGTCACGATTTCATTGACGTGTTTCGAAGCACCGCGATCATATTTTTGGAGCATTTCTTTCGACCAATCAACAAGAGCCTTTTTTTGAGCAATTGACAAATTGTGTGGGATCCAACGCTAACAATTTTTTTTGACGGTTAAATATTCATGCAATATTGAATGTATGCTGGGCACACTATTGCCTAAGGTTGTCTCAATCTCACGATAGGTCACATGACGATCTTGCAATATCAGTTGGCACACATTAATGGTTTCCGGAACAACAACTGATTTTAAACGACCTTCACGAAATTCGTCTTGGAGTGAACTACGACCTAGGTTAAATTTACCATATCATCTATAAACACTGGTTGTATCGTAGAACCACTAACTTAAAACTGTTAGAACTTAAAACTAAATTAAAAATTTAAATATTGATGACTATTGTGAATTGTCATAGAAAACTAAAATATATATTTGGTATAATATTTAAATTTTGCGCCTTACCGGCCATATTTAATTTTAATAAAACACTTTTAACATGAATGAGCATAAAAACGGAAAATTAAATTCATTCTGTTAATCGCAACCGAAATAACCAATTCGTTTTATCATTTTTGCCTATTCCGAGAAAATGAAAAAACTAAAAAAATCGAAAGTAAATAACGCGAAATATACAAGAATTATTGTACAGTTTTTCATGTGACAGTGACAATATATAGTGAAAGAATCTAAAAAATTAATTAAATTAAAAAGGAAACCAAAGTGTAATTAAATGTCATATATGTATAATCATATATTCATTTGTATACATATTTAGAAGTGTAAAACGCATACTAGTGCAGTGACAAACAAAGGTGAAATAAAAAAGTGAGTTTAATTTCAAAAAGCGCGACGTGCAATTTTATACATTTGCACACAAAACTCGCCCCGTGCAATCCAAGAAAAAATTAATTCAATAGTTCATACGAACTGCAACTGCGAAGATTGCAAAAGGGAAGTTTCTTCGCCACAAGAACAGAACAATTGTTTGTGCTCTGATTGATAAATTAAATGTAGAATAGTTTAATTGGCACCCGAGCAGAGACCCTGGTAACTACAACGCGGTAAATAACCAAGTGATGTGAACAAAGTGATATGATCGAATTTATCCGAATAAAGCGAAATGAACAAGTGGTACCCAAGTGGTACATATTCAATCACTCCAAGTCCCCAAGTGGTACGTGTCAACCACTGCAAGTCCCCAAGTGGTACGTGTCCAATCACTCCAAGTCTCAAAGTGGTGCAAAAATGAACTGTTTCGGGCAGGGTCCTCGCGGTTATCAGTGTCACCGGGTTAAAAAAAAAAATAATAAAGAGAGGAAAACAATTTCGTGACAAAGAACTAGTTTAAAAGTGCTATTGGTTTCCTTCAACTGGGGAAGTGAAGAAACAACATAAAGGGCCCCTCAGTAGCGAAACAAACAGGACATACACAAAGGACTTCTGCCGCTCCACAAGATGCTGATGGTCGCATTAATATTAGTATCGTAAGTCTTACACATTTAGGTTAGAACATTTAAGCTAGAATATTTAAGTTAAACATTCAATTCGAAACGTGAAAAAAACGTAAGCTGTTAAGAAACGTGAAAAAAAAAAACAAATTATTATATTATTTTCAAATCTCAAACCTCTCTCAATATATAAGCTAAGAAATCAGACTAAATTAAAATGCCAGAGATCCGAAAATTCCACCAACTCCGATACTAATCCGCCTACCAATAATCCCACTAACTCTGTGATTACAGTTAACCCTTCAAGTGCCAGCGACACGAGC
Organism: Eristalinus aeneus; assembly: GCA_955652365.1. Classification (NCBI taxonomy): domain Eukaryota; kingdom Metazoa; phylum Arthropoda; class Insecta; order Diptera; family Syrphidae; genus Eristalinus; species Eristalinus aeneus. The sequence continues at coordinate 81,985,157 of OY019131.1, read as the reverse complement.
AATCCTACGAATATCTCAGTTGGGAACCAAAGTGTCCACACACGTCAAGAGCGTCTCGATCGGCTTCGCCGATAGACGTTAGAGGAACTCCTGAGCTATTTGCTTTGATCTCCTCGATAGTCTACAGAACTTTGGAGAGACAAGGCCCTTCTTTAGTTCAGCATACTAAATCCTTATGCCGACAACTTTGATGGGGTCGACCAACCGATTTTACCAGAATTTCAAAGAAATCCAACAGATCTCGACAAGATTCCTGATGTCGTTCGTAGTATACGAACATTCGCAGGATATCCAAACGAATTCGGCTCTTGGAAAAAAGGGTAGATCGAATTCTTCAGATTTATGAGCCTATTCGAGGCACGCCAAAGTATTATGGCATATTAAGTGTCATAAGAAACAAATTAATTGGCCATGCCGTCACTGCCTTGGAGTCATATAATACTCCACTGGACTGGAGAAGCATCTTCCGTTGTTTAACGATGTTGCAGATAAAAGAGACCTAAGTATGTTAGAGTATCAAATGTCCTCGCTTGTGCGGGGAAATAGAGCAATGCATGAGTTCTATCAGACAGTATGCTCACCTTGATACTCAACAAACTTTTCTGCATTGATGTTAGTGGCGAAGCATTGAGCCTCCTCACGCAGACGTTTAGGGATAAGGCGCTTGACACCTTCATAAGGGGTCTCAAGGGTGATGTTCCTAGGTTACTAGGAATCATAGAACCCGTTGATCTGCCTCAGGCATTACACCTGTTCCACAAATTAGAAAATCAGGGGTACATATTCACAACATGCGCTCAGCTACAACATGGCAAGAAGCAAATAAATCCTGTTGCACCACCTCAACTCCAACGCAGAATTTGGGCAAACAATTCCGGAAATCCATAAACTAGGCAATTATCCTATCCCCAAGTAAGCTTTGTACCCTCCAACGTACCAATTCCACGAGCACTATTTCAATATCAACAAAATCAACATAACGCATTCCGATATCAATACCAATCTCAACCAAATCAAAGCCTACCGTTTATACCCAAGCAACAAACCTTTTTACCAAATCATTCTGTACCTAGACAACAATCCTCATCCTCAAATCCACAATTTAAGACAGAGCCATTATTTCAAAGTGCCCAAGTTAGGACTTAGGAAACCTTCCAACGAGGTTCAACGCCTAATGTTCAAGAATTCTACCCAAAACAACATCAGTATAATTTCCACAGGACACAACCAAATTTTCACATCCACAATAAATACCATCAGGTTTTACAATGTGAAGACGGTAACTACGATCAAACGCTAGCCGATTAAATTCAACCATTGGAAGAAATTGATGATGGTGATAACGGAAACATCAATGGAACCACAGATATTATAGATGCCACCGACATACATTTTTTAGGCTGAACACCTCTTCGTTGCCGTACTTTGAAAGTAAAACGAAGAGTGGAAGGCTTATAAAGATACTAATAGAAACAGGATCCAACTGTAACTATATACCACCCCACCTAGTAGAGAAACCAGTACTCAACAACAAATGCTTATACGCAGATTCAATAGTCGGTAGCATCAAAGTCAGCCACCACGTCAAAACAAATCTTTTTGGCCTACACGATCTCAAAATTAAATTTTTCCTGCTGCCCACGTTAAAGTCATTCCATGCGATACTCCGGAATGATACTGTAAAGGTACTCTCAGCCGTCATCTACACAAAACACAATTATATACAAATCAAAAATGGAACTAAAATCAGAATTAAGCAACTATTATCACAATCAGTAAACACACAACAACAAATGGCTTACCGTATTAGATTTTAAAAGTGGCTTTCATCAGATTCCCATGAAGGAATCTGACATCGCAAAGACTGCATTCTTTGTGAGCCATAGAGGAAGTACGAGTTCACGCGGCTCCCATTTGGGCTTAAAAACGCGCCCTCATTGTTTGAGAGAGCTATCGACGAAGCGAAAGAAGCGTTCGACAAAATAAAACGCACACTCGCTTCAGATGATACCCTTTTGATATATCCAAATTTTAACAAAGAATTTCATCTAACAATCGATGCCTAGAACTATGCCATTGGTGCCGTCCTCGAGCAAGACAATAGAACGGTCATCTTTATATCCAGAACACTTAGCAAAACTGAAGATAACTATGCAAGGAATGAGAGAGGAATGTTGGCCATAGTTTGGGATCAGCCAAAGTAAAAATATTCACGGATCACCAACCACTGAAATTTTCCCTAAGTAATAAAAACCAGAACAGTAAGATGAAAAGGTCCTCGGAGCGATCTGGGAATCTTTGGCGGACCATCAGATCAGCTAGCCTTACCTGCGTATTGGAGCTCTGCGCAGGCGGACCACTCTTTCTCGCATTACTCGTGGGACTAAATGGACCTAACTAAAAAAACAAAAACAATAACAACAGCAACAACAACTAACGAAACGGACACACGCGACACCTGTCGTCGAACAGAACTGGTCAAGTCCTTTACGGACAAGTCTCTCAGCCTCTTCCAGCTACCACCGAGCTACCCTCGAGAAGTCTAGCTAAGCCGCAAGGACGTAAAAGGGGGTGTCCACTCAAGGAACCAAGGGTAGGAAAAGCTAGCTGCCCTGTACGGAAGATAGAGTTCCATGCTATCGCAAAAAGCGATCTGCAGCCCGCATCTTCAAAAGATTAGGGGACATCCCCGAGGGCGAATGGGACGAGAAGCAACAGACAGCCTTCGTATGGGCAACGAACATCAAAGAGTTGCTTTCAAAACATAACATTGCCCTTCCTACCACACCCAGTGACTCTGAAACCGTCAAGAGAAACAGGTCACTGGAGGAAAAACAAGCGTTTTAGCGATGTCCTAAAAGGCCAAACTCTGGTTGCGGTGGTGGACTAATCGGATCCAGTTGGCAGTATATATAGATATCTATCTACAGATATCCTAACGGAGACTCCGGGACCGCCCTCCAACTGTGAAGACGGAGGCTGGTTTCAAGGCCACGTTAAGGTGCCGAACATCTCGGACTGGAAGGTGGGAAGGATAGATGAGCCCAAAGGAGACATGAGGACTCTCATCCTAGTCATCAACGAGGAATCACACACCTCGTTAGTTGACTAGGATTCTAAAATCAAATATGGTTTTAACAGAGTCCAACTCCATGTCTATAAGAAACACTCGGAGCAGGCGACGGCCTCAGCTGCTGCCCAAGAAAAACCGTGCACAAGTCGGGATGCAATCGCACGTACAGATCCGAACACGGATCTGGTCCCTCTAGGAAGTTTAACAATCTGTTCGCTACCCGAAGAGTCACGCGAAACTGCGGATTCTGAGTCGGAGACGGACATCCCTCAAATTATAGAGATTGAATCGGAGCAAGAAGACCTCCTTCTCAATCCCACCGACGAGAAAGACGATCAATCGTCTGACTCTGACTCCAAGGCCGATACCACGGTGGTGGAGGTTTCTGAGACCAAACGCAATGCTGCGGGTGGTACAGATTAACCTCAACCATTCGAAGGCGGCCTCCGCTAAACTCCTTCTGCGGCTAACAACCTGGATCCTGTATCCAGGAGCCCTAGATTGTCAATGACAGGGTCAATGGATTAAGGACTCCCAACTACAAGCTGCTGAATTCAACCAAAGAAGGTAAACCAAGGGCTTGTATACTCGTAAAGTGTTCTCGTAATACTTCCTCTTCTCCAATCTCAGTGATCCCGATACAACCACAGTCAACCTGGAGTTGAAGGACACGCGATTCTGGATCATCTCGGCATACCTGGTCTACGAGAAACCGGCTCCGACGGAGATGTTCATGACCGCAATCATGAATGCGATCTCGAAAAACACTCGCATTATGGTAGGATGTGACGCTAACGCACATCATCAAATTTGGGGTAGCTCTGATAACAACGCAAGAGGTGAGTCCATCCTTGAATTCATTTTGAACAATAAGCTATAATTTGTAATAAAGGCTGTGACCCTACCTTCATCACCCGCAATAGAGGTTCTTGACCTCACCGTTGTCTCTGATAATTCCATTGATCTGATCCAGAGTTGGAAGGTTTCCAGTATGCCTTCCTTTTCCGACCACTGCTACATACAGTTGGATATCATGGATCATTCCATTCCAAATTCACCATACAGGAATGTCAGAAGAACAATCTGGCCCCTTTACATGGGATGCTTAAGGCGCACTCAGCGCCCTCTTCCATGTCCCCCCAATAACACCAGAGACCTCGACGATCTGATTGACTCGACGTGGCCTGCCGGGTCACTAAACCCAAGGGCAATATTGAAACCTCTTGATGGAATGTCGAGTTAGACAATCTGAGGAAGAATAGAATTTAACAAAGCTAAATCCACAAGATTGGATACTGACTGGGACGCCTACAAACAATCCCTCAAACCGTATAAAACCAAAATCAAGAGATCCAAATCGGAATCTTGGAGACTCTTCTGTGACAAAATAGAAGAAGTTGGTAAATGGACCATGACCACTGAAGAATCCCTAGGTATTCTACTCGACACACACTTTCCAGGCAGCACGGAGGAATCTCCGCTGACTCAAGAATCAATCAGTCAACAAAGCTGCCTCCCTTATCTTGTCACAGAGCGCAAGATACTCTAGGCCATTTGGAGCTTCAAACCGTAAGCAAAGTCACCTGGACCTGATGGCATTACACCTGCGGAACTCCTGCAGTCCTCAGAGTTAATTCTCCTATGGCTTGAGGTCATCTTGAACGAATGTCTCCGCTTTTCATACATACCAACTAGCTGGAGAAAAGTTAAAGTGGTATTCATACCAAAAGCGGGACGAAGCTCTCATGTTCAACCTAATGATCTTCGCCCCTTTAGCTTATCCTCATTTCTTCTCAAACTATTGGAGAGGATCATCGACCTTCATATCCGTTGCACAGTCCCTGCCCACAGACTGACAACCTCCCAACATGCATCCTGTAAGGGCAAGTCCGTGGACACAGCCCTACACTCACTTGTGCATCATATTGAGAAATCTCTCTACCGCAAGGATTACTCCCTAGTAGCCTTCGTGGATATAGAGGGTGCTTTTAACAATGTCTTCCTGCATTCGATATCTAATGCACTGACAGATCTGGGCGTGGACGAGGGGCTCATCCCCTCAACAGCTACTCGTTAGCAGGCGTATCACGGCCAAATTGGGGACCATCACTTCTTCCAGATACGTTAGCAGAGGCACTCCCGAAGGTAGAGTCCTCTCCCCTCTTCTATGGAACATAGTAGTCAACGAACTGTTACTACTCCTGGAAGGTGAGGGTTGCAAGGTGATAGCTAATGCGGATGATATTGCTATTGCGCTCTCTGGCAAATATCCCCCGGTACTTAGGGACATTACGCAAAATGCTCTATCGCTCCTATCTAAGTGGACGAGCAAAAATGGCCAAACCTCAATGCCAAAAAAACAGAACTCGTCCTCTTCAGCAGGAAATACAAAGTTCCCCATGTTGACCCCATGTTACGCTGAACAGGAAACTCAGGAAACTGCCGAGCGCACCATCAAAGCCACGACTGCAATCTACATGTGCAGAAGGGGCATTGGGTCTAGATGGGGTATCCAACCGCACATGATGGTCTGGATCTATACGGCTGTGGTGCGCCCTATTCTACTGTATGGAGTTGCAGTTTGGTGGCCTGCACTAGATACAGTCTCCCACTATAACACTATCAGAAAAGTCCAGCGACTGGGCTCCATATGTATCTGCAGTGCAATGGATGTCATTCTTAACCTTATGCCCATTTATCTGTTTGCCCAACATCTCCATTGTTTGCCCATTGATCTCCTCATCACAATGGAACGTGTCCCACGGACATTCAAAAATCCTTCAAAAATTAAACTTTGCATACCAAAACCTTGACTACGCGGCGCCGAAAGTCTTCATGATACAGAAATTTCGTACTATGATCCCTGAACGAGAGGTGTGGTCGGCTAACCCACAATGGGTTGCTGACGCTACGTGCATCTACACCGATGGATCAAAAACAAACGAAGGCGTTGGTGGCGGAGTCTACTTTGAGGATCTTAACCTTAGTCTAAAATTCAGACTTCCCAATCACGGTAGCGTGTTCCAAGCTGAAGTAATGGCCATTCGTGAAGCACTATCTTGGCTGAAGAGGAATAGAATATCCTCAGCTGCTATCCTTATCCTTACGGATAGTCAGGCAGCACTCAGGGCCCTGGAATCTGTCTCATTAAACTCTAGGACTTTCATGAACTGCCGCACATCCTTAGATGATATGGCTGAGCAGTTCAATATATGTTTGTGCTGGGTGCCAGGTCACAGAGACATTCCGGGTTACTGTAAAGCAGACGAATTGGCCAGGCTTGCCACAATGCAACCACTACTTCAGGAACACGAACATCTCGGTATTCCTCTCGCCACACGCAAGTCAGAACTGCACTTGAACGCGATCCATCAGACTAATCAAAAGTGGTCTAACCATAATCTTTGTCGCGTCTCCAAGGAGGTGTGGCCCTCTCTTGAACCCAAACGCTCCAGACTGCTACTATCACTCAAAAGATTTGACATAAGCCTGGTCATGGGAGCCATTACCGGGCACTGTCTAATCGGTGGGCAAGCTAGCAGGCTAGGAGCTCCCTCAAACGATTTTTTGCAGAAACTGCAGGGATGATGATGAATCAGAAACTCTCCTACAACTGTTATACAAGCACTTTGGAAGCTACTTCCTCAACGGCCTACATGACCCCAATAAAACCCCTCCCGCCGACATTTTAAACTTTATTATCACCTCCAGCTGGTTTTAGGTTCTTCCCACATAGTGTGGCAGCACAATGTTCCTGTATGGGACTAAGTGCATTCATCAGCCACCTTAACCTACCTAACTCAGATGAAATAATAATATAATAATATAAGAATATAACTACGAATTGGTATATAAACCGAGAAAGACCAAAGTTGTTGCCGATGCCCTGTCAAGAGCACCGAATATAAACGCAATGGTAGCAACGGAGCACAGTAACGAAAGCTCAACACATGGGTTAAGAGTAACTGTTTAAACACCAATAAACGTCTTTAAGAACCAGTTTATTCTCTCGACCGGAAATCTAGATAACTATAAATTCCAAATTCCCTTTCCCACTTTTCATAGGCATCATCACTACACAAAATTATACCGAGGAAGACCTGACACAACTACTCAAATGGCGTCTAAGTCCAAGCGTTATTAAATTAAAGAATACTTAAGAATTGTGGCGTGTGTAGCGAAAATAAGTACGATCTACACCCAAATAAACCCGAAATTAAATCCACCCCAATATCCGGGACAAATTGTGCACCTGGACATCTTTTCCACAGAAAACCGACGGGTCTTAACTTCCATAGATAAGCTTACAAAGTACCCTTAAGTAAAAATCCTCACATCTATGGCAATAGAAGATGTACGTCAACCACTCATAGAAATCCCCTTTTCCTTTGGTATACCTGAAATGGCAGTGATTGATAACGAAAAGTCATTTAAGTCTGCCGCAATCAATTTTATGTTAGAAGACGAACTTAAAATCAAAGTTTATAAAACACCCCTTTATTCAATTACGGTCAACGGCCAAGTTGAGCGTTTTCATTCTACACTCATCGAAATCATAAGATGTTTGAAAACAGAAGGTCTCCACCGTTCCTTCACGGAACTTTTGGAACGAGCCGTATATGAATATAATTGTTCTACACACTCTACTACAAAATTAAAACCCATAGAAGGGTTCTTTGCACGAAGAATAAGTTTTGACTCACGGTTGATAGCAAAGGCGCGAAGGGAAAATATACAAAGAATTCAGGACAAATAAGCCGCTGACCTTCAATACCATAATAAAAAGCGTCAGCCGTTAAAGGAATATTCTCCCGGACAAGTAATTTATGTTAGACAAAATAAGAGAAAGGGTTCTTAACACCTCGTTACAAGAAAGAAATAGTTGCTGAAGATAAAACTACCACAATTTTAACACAGTCTGGAAAAATAGTTCATAAGTCCCTAATAAAAAATTTAAATTCTTTTCAGTACATTGCTCACTACCATAAATTGCGAGGTTAAGATGCTCGACTATTCGAATGCCCGGCTAATAGAAACTGAGACATGAAACGCTAAGTTGCAAGCTGGTGCATTTAAAGTAAAACACGTCATCGACATTGAGGAATATCAAAAGACTTAAATCCTATCACGATTCCATCATTCCTATCCTATCCAATGATCTTAAGCGAACTCAGCTACATCTTGACAAACTAGCTCCCAGAATCAGAACAAAACAATCAGCATGGAAATGGTTAGCGGGAACACCTGACCGGCATGACTTCGAAATTGTAAAAGACAAGAAGAATTATAAACAATTTGGTTAGTATAAGAATAAATGAGCTAAGTAATATAACAAACAATATAATACAAGTACTAAAATCTGACGAAAAATTATAAATGGAATTCATGTTAGAACTAAAATTTAAATTTGAGATGATAAAAGATGAGATAACTAATATTGAGTACTAGTACAACTATGCAATGTGCAAAGCAGGAATAATAAACACTAATATTTTATCAAACCCAGAAATAAATTAAATAAAAGAAATTCTAAGTAAGGAAAACATGCCCTATAATAATATAATAGAAGCTATAGAATTTTCAAAGGTTAAAATAGCCTCAAATAATAAATCAGTACTGTATATTCTAAGTTTAATAAAAGTTGTATAACTAATTTGTTATCCAGCCAACCTCATACGTGCACTGAAATTAACAACCAACACATCCCAACTGTAAAGGAAATCACCCCTGGATTGGTGCTACTGAACCAGTTTGAAGATAAAGTTTACATCAACGAAAACGATGTCCTGCTCAACAGAACGTATTTGATCCAGTTCCACAATGCCACCGTAAAAGTGCAACAATACACGTTCGAAGAGACAGAGGTGACGAGACACAAACCACTTCCTCCCATGTTACAATCATCCGCTGTCAAGCCACGAATCGAAGAATGATAAATGAAACAAAGGGACAAGTTACATACATACGTATACACATACACGAACAAGCAAAGTTCAAGTGAAAAATTAAAAATAAAAGACAAGTGCGCGATTTTTATTTATTTATTTTTTTTTATTTATGTTTTTTTTATTTATTTATTTTTATTTATTTTTTTTATTTATAATTCAGTTTTTTAAATATAAAAAACAGATTTCTGATTAGGTTAATGAACTACAAAAAATGAGTTTGAAAATTAAAGAAAAGGAATGGGCATCATTCTTTAGTTCATATAGAACTAGTGGCGAATGATCCTTCAGGTAGATAATATACAATTTGATTACAGTAAGTAATTGTGGAGCAAATTCAAAAGCTTGAGAACAATACAATTAATTATGTATATACATATGTACAATAATAATGATGATAGCAGAGAAACATTAATATAATATTCATAGTGAATTAATTAACAATAAAAGAGATGTTAGTTTAACAATGATGAACTTTCCATACTAAGAAGTAGTTTTTTACTGCTTTTATAAAATACTTTGGTTGGACTATTTGCCTAATTTCAGTTGGTAACTTATTAAATAGTCTTGGTGCTGCCGTCGTATAAAAATTTAAACAACAAATTTTACTTGAGAATGGAATAGAACAAGTTAACACACCATTTATTCACAAATTATATATGTTTGAACTTCTGAGATTATTATTGCGTCCACTTCTCATGAAGAAAACCTTGAGAACCTTAAAGACGTACAGATGTCTTAGTAGAAGTATGCGCAGCATTTGGAACAAGGGCCAACTATGGGCTAACCTTTTTTTCTTACACATTATTCTTATCACATATTTTTGTGCTATATACAACGGTTCTATGGTACAATTATAGGTTCCACCCCAAGTTGCAATACCGCACTGCAATTTGGAGTGAACTATTCTACAGTAAAACGTTCTGAGGACGTTAATAGAACAGTGTTGCTCTAGAAGATACATATTTCGGGTAGCAGATAGCATATATAGTTGTATACCCGCTACATGTGCTTTCCACGTCATATTTTTATCCACTAAGACACCTAGGTATTTAAAGGTTTCAAAGCCTTCTATTTTAAAACAACTTGTACAGGTTTGGTTATCATCGAAGTTTTTACTACCACAAGTATGATAAGATATTGACATTCTTGTGCAGGAGCTAGAGTGAAAGATTGAGTCGCAGTCAAGTGGAAACGGTTGTCGTAGTTGTATTGCTTATAAGCAATTCGTGTTTGGCAAACCATTGCCGAAGTATGCTTAGGTCCATATATAATTTAATTGTTGTGTCTGTACGTCAGTGCCATGTCATCAGCAAATGCTGTAATATTACTATTTAGCTTTTGACAGAACAACGGGTTTACGTACACTAAAAACAGCAATGGCCCTAAGACAGAGTCTTGTGTAACACCAATGTTTAATTTCTGTTTATTACTGAAAATACCATTTAGCTTAACTCGCTGAGTTCTATTTGTTAAATATGAAGGAAACCATTTATGAATTATACCCCTTAATCCAGCACTATACAGCTTGCTCAAGAGGATTTCGTGATTAACCATATCAAATGCTTTTGTCTTGTCGATGAAGAGTACTAGGTTGTGGTTATTCTTATTAAAACTGTCAAATAAATCACTACATAATTTTAAAATAGCATCTTCGATTTGCCTTCACGAAAACCGAATTGTTATTTTTTTAAAAAGTTCGTTTTATTTAAAAAAAAAGTTTGCAAAATGTCGGAAGTATAGATATTGGACGATATTGCGTCAACAGGTGTTTGTCACTTTTTTTAAATAGGAGTATGACTTCAGCATTTTTTAACGAGGAGGGAAAATTACCACAACTGACACTTTGATTGAATAGATAAGTTAAAACATCAATTACAAAGAATGAGATACGTTTCAATAGGTAGTTAGTTATACCATCCGAGGTGCACGAATATTTGTTGTCCAGTGACATGATACATTTATGAATCTCGTTGGGAGTTATAGGATCAAACACAAAACTATTGCTTGTAGAAGCATCTTCAATTAAGTCCGGATATATATTACAATTACAACTATATGTGGGGAGAGTGGGTTTCGATTCTTTTGCAATAGAGGTAAAGTACCAATTGAATTGATTTGCAACGTCTACAAGGTTAGATATTTTAGTCCCATTTACCTTAATATTGAGAATGTCATTTGAAGTTATATTTTTGTTTAGGATATCATTTACTAAAATCCATTCCTTTTTTTGAATTACTCCTACAATTCTGAAGTTTACTTGTAAAGTATGTATTCCGGCATATTTTGACTTCGTTCTTTACTTCCTCATTTAATCTAGCATAGTAATTTTTTAAAGACTGGTTTTCTGGATGACGTTTAAATTTCTTACGTAGATCGTTTTTTTGCTAAGTTTTTTAAGCAGGCTCACACTTATCCAAGGCGCATAAGACGTTTTAGGTTTTTGCCATTGTTATTTACAATAATAGTGCAACTTTCTACGTGTTTTCTAAGCGTCCTTAAGAAAGTGTCATAGGCCAGACACGGATTACTTTCTGCATATACAGTATCCCAGAATTCATACTTCAATCGCTCTATTAAGTCGCTATAAATAATTTTGTTTTTCTTCTTAAAAGGAACGTATTTGTCCGAACTTCTTGTTTGTGTTTTTTCAATATTTAGATTTGTCATGCAGTGGTCCGAAATTTTATAATCTTTAATTTGACTCCAAATTCTTTCTGCTGAAAGCTTGCAAGGAAATTTGGAGTCAAGTCTCAAGAAAATGTGATTGATACAGGTTTTTGTTTAAGTTGTTATTCGAGTCGGCTCTATGATAAGGGATTTTAGCCCAAAGGAGGACATAAGAGTCAAGTATTTATATTTTTTATTTGATTTTGATATTGATTTGATATTTTTAAAGTTAATTAATTATTTAAATTTAACACTCGCGTTTTAACAATCGGTTTTAGAAAATTAAGTGCTACGTTGTTCGTTATTTAATTACTATCGGCAAGTTCAAATCTCCTTAAGAGAGTGTACTGGGAGGCGAGGTATACAGAACCATTTCTAGTTTTGATATTTCTGGCAAACTGGTCAGATTATACAGAATGGCGAAGAAAAACTTTCGCTGATCCGTCAAAAAGTTTTAGGAATTTCTAACCATTGTCACGTGATTTTAATGTCCTACTTGAAATTGTGCGAAAATCAGATGTCAACACCAGAGACACGAACTTTCACTGGTGCATTCTACTGCTTACTGAAGAGCCGTCTCTCGAAACACCAGGTTGATTTTCTATAGCGTTGTTGATTGCTCTCAACAAGGCGAGGTGCCAAAACTATCCTCGTTAGTGCACAAGTCAAATTGACATACAGCCTCCTCGCGGCGCCCCCTGGATAGCCATCACAACACCCGTTGTATAGTGAACCAATATATGCAACGAGCCTCTCTGCCCGAGGGTTAAAATAATGGGCCTGGCCCATCAGTCGGTAACTTCTTCACCACGTAAAAAATCGTTAGTTCAGAGGATCAACTATTGACAACCTCAGCAAACGTTTAAAGGACAATCATTTTCGGTTTTGCACGTGGAATGTGAGGTCCCTTAACAGACCACGTGCAGCCGTGGAGGCTTGCGGAGGCTCTTGACTTGATACAAGGTAGACATTACCGCCATCTAGGAAGTGCGATGGGATGGGCCTGGCATAAAAACGATGACGAACTGCGATATCTACTACAACGATTGCTAAAGAGAGAGAAGGCAGCGCTTATTCGGATGCGGATTTTTTGTTCGAGGCAGACCTAGGCAAAAAGTCTTGAGCTACATCTCATAACAATCCACATCAAGGCTGAATTCGGGAACATCAGCCTAATTTGCGCTCACGCCCCGACAGAGGAGAAGGATGACAACATCAAGGATGAGTTCTATGATCTCCTAGAAAGAACATACAATCGATGCCCCAGCTACGACACCAAGATCGTTCTAGGAGATTTCAACGCTCAGCTGGGAAAGGAGGACATCTTCGCTAGAGTCATCGGTAAATACAGCCTGCACGACAACACACCCGGAAACGGACGCAGGCTGTTGGACGTCGCATTGGGGCGGAACCTCTCTGTGGCTGGAAAGCAGTTCCCATACTTGGACATCCACACAAGGGTCTGGCGATGTCTTGATCAGTCAACCGTCAACCAGATTGATCACGTCGCGATCGACGTCAGACACTCCTCTAGTATCCTCGATGTACGAACCTTCCGAGGTGCAAACATCGACTCGGATCATCACTTTGTTGTAGCCAAGGTAAGAACCCGGATATCGAGAGAGCAACAAAGTCGAGATAGACCAAAACGTTTTAACGTCGGAAAGCTACAATCGCAGCCGATTTCTGGGAACTGAGTCTTCCTGAAACTTGCTCACAGTTCGACGCTGCCTGCACCAAACATACAAGAAGACTGGAAACGTTGTCAAGAAGCCATCAAAGAAGCTGCCACTGATGCGCTGGATTTCACGTTACCACCCAGAAGCATGCAGCTAAACAAGACGTCTATAAGGCAGCGCTGCATCGAACAACGAGGGCTGTGAGCTCTACGAACAGAGAAGAAGGGAAGAGCACCGTCTTCTCAGAAGGAAAAAGAAGGTGCATGGGAAGCGCGCGGTCGAGGAAATGGAAAGGTGCTATGGAAAGAATGAATTCCGAAAGTTTTACCGAAAGGTAAAACAGCTATCTGGAGTATACAAGTTTCGGATCAAAGCCTGCTGGGACCAAAACGGACAACTCGTCGTACAGTCGCAGTCTGTGCTGAGAATCTGAAAGGATCTTTTATGCAGACTCTTTAACGGCGATGACGGTCCAAATCCCGCTGTTACGCAGAATGTTCCACTCGACTTGGACGATAATAGATAAGAATTCCATCCCTCCGACTTAGACGGGGTGAAGATAGCAATATCGAAGCTGATGTCGAACAAAGCTGCTGAAGCGGATGGACTGTCCGCAGATTTAGTTAAAGCAGCTGGAGCGATCTCATCTGTAAGATATAGTCAGAGAAAAGCATGCCCGATGAGTGGAATCTCAGCGCCATTTCAGACCAGGGAAGTCATGTGATTTCTTTAACATCATCCTCGAGAAGATCGTGCGTAACTCACAAGTCAACACCAGAGGCACGATCTTCCAGAAACCAGTTCAAGCTTACGCTGATTACATTGACGTTATTGGACGAACTCAGCGAGCAGTCAATGAGGCGTTTGCTGGCATTCATCATCAGTACCGAAATAAAACGAAGAATTACTCGTGCCAATCGCTATTTCTTTGGGCTCAAGAGGCAATTGAGTAATAAAACCCATTCTTGAAGGACTAAGCTCGCTTTATGTAACAGCTCAATCATCCCAGTCCTACTTTATAGCGCGAAAACTTACACTTTAACAAAAGCTCTTAGTTTTGTGTGCGATTTTTGGTCCTGTTTGCGTTGATGTCATCTGGAGGAGAAGATTTAACGACGAACTCTATGGGCTGTACAGCGACATACGCCTGGTCAAGCGTCTACGAATACAACGCTTAAGATGGCTGGGCCATGTAGAGCGTATGGGCACCACTGCTCCGGCCCGAAAAGTCTTTGAATACGAGCCATTGGGACAACGCCACAGAGGACGACCTAAACTAAGTTGGTGCACACAAGTGGAGAAAGACCTCAGCTGGAAAGGCATGTTGGTTGAGGCCCAGGTCCCCCCCTAACTATAGCGCCACAAAAAGAAGAAAAAGAAGCACATGAATAGAAACCCAAATTTCAATACACTCACTTGCCCGCATAAGTCAGCTTGAAAAAAAAATATTTAATTCAAACGTAAGTATTTCAGTAATTATTACATGTATTGCATTTACTTTTTGTTTAATTTTATACATTAGGCCTTCGTTACCAATGAGTTTTAATATTTTAATAATTTAATATTTTTTCCATGAAAAAAATATCAATACATGCTGCTTAGTTAACGGTACATATATATTTTGTCATTGTAAGCAGCTGCAAACAATTTGTATGCACACTTTGGCGTGTATTTTTTACGTTCTTAGGAAAAAAATATTAACAGTGCAAAATAAATATGTATTCGTTAAAAGGTTAAATATACAACATTTACCTCGATAAATGATATAATGTTAAAATATTGGCGTTTGAAGTTAATGTTCATTATTTGTTTGCGTTGTATGCAGAAGCAAGTGTATATTAATTTGTTCTTATTCCCTGCAATTAATAATGAAAGTGGTATAACTAAACAGTAAACAGGTTAGTATAGGTATAACATCAAATTCTGTATGTCAAAAGAATAAATTTATATAATAATATAGCTGCCGCCGTGGTCCCCTCGTAAACTTTTGCCACATTATACATATATGCAATAAACCATGTGAATTCCTCATCATTGATTTGATAAAGCGATAAAAATTTATTATTAACCCATTAGCTTTTCGAAATCGAAAAAAGGGTAGAGATAAGCAATGTAGATAAAGAGTAGTTCGTTGGGCATATATCGAACTACATATTGCTCGTGATTTTGGTAGAAATCCTTACTAGTTAGTTTATTTTCAAAAAAGGGAAAGCATATATCGGTTCTTAAAATTATATAAATAAAGTAAAAGAAAATGCAATGTGTAGCTCTTACAAAAGGGCTTGAACATCAATGTGCTTGGGAAAGATCTGAACCAAACGCGATTGTGTATTTTATGTATGCAATAGTTTTGCCAATATTATCAATGTTCGGTTTTGTTGCAAATTTTTTAAATGCACTTGTCTTTATGCGTCCAAAAATGAAAGCTTCTGCGTTTTCATATTTAGCTGCTTTATCGTGGATTGATTGCCTTTCTTGTTTCACTATTTTATTAACTTCACTATCGAGAAGTGTATTTTTCAATTCAATCGGATGGATACGTTATGATTTTCAATGGCAAACACCACTATTTGGAATATTAACTGGGTGTGCGAATTGGATATTAGCTGCTACGACTCTTGATAGATTGATATATCTACGCAGTGGACTACCAAAAAGGCCACCGAAATTCTGTATAAGGCGGCAAGCTAAAATTAATATATTCGGAATAATAATCATGTCAGCTATAATAAACGTTCCATATTTTTTTATTTTTGTTGTTCAAGAAGATGGGACATTTTATACAACCCCTTTTTACTATTCAAAGTAAGTAATTTTCTAGTCTATATTTAAGAAAAGATTTTACTTATTTGTATTTAATGCATAGGTTATGCAAATAAGAGGATATATGGTATAAATTGGTACTCATTTGTATTAAATGCAATAAATCTCACAGAAACAAATAATAATAAATAATAATTGTATTGCGGGAGAGTCTACAGGGCCTAGCTTACTCATCAACTACTCGTGTTGTGCACGCCACTGTTCTCTCACGAGTAGAAGGGACCTACAGTTTTTTGCCGACTCCGAAATCCGAAGTTTGAGAAGCTTTCTTAGATAGTTATTACACTTTGAGTGTTGTCAGTTGCTCGTTGTGCCCTGAAAAATTTGAGGTGTTCAGCCGGAAATTGAACCTAGACCTTCTGCGTGTGAGTGTCGCCCTCTACACACTACGCCACGGCGGCCACACAGAAACAAATGCTGTCAAATTAATATGAATAAACTTCAGTAGTAACTACTTACTAGTATATATGGCTCGATTTAACTTAATTTACATCATAAATGTATGTTGATCAAATATAAATTAATATTTATAGATTCGGTCAAACATAGATTTCAAGCAGATTTATTGTACTCCAATCTGAAAAATGTTTTGATATTATTTCAATACTTTTCACGCATTTCGAATTGCATTGATATTCCAATTTTTAATAAATATACTAAAACAAAATCGTTAATATTATAATAAGGACAACTTTTCTTTAATTCGTGATTCTTACATAGATTTTATAAAATCCAGAATTGGTTTTCCTTTACTATGCTTTGCATAATTCCGGGATTATTTCTTCTGGTTGGAAATACAACTGTCATATTAATTTTCCGAAAGTGGGTTAAGAATTTGAAGTTAAAAACTGAAGAAGGATATGGAGAATGCATGAGTCTCCAAAAGCGCCACCAGGTAACATTTTCATTTTTAATATTTACACAGTTGCTTACATATGTATTAAATTACAGTCGTTACTCATATTTTTTCCCTTTTTGTATTTTTAAGTATATTAAATAATGCCTCAAGTGTTTATCGCAAGCAGGAGATACTCTTTTTAGTTATGTGACTGACTCAGATCTAAGGACGCTGTCAGCTAAAATAATGTATTAACTTCTTTTTTACCGCCAGACCTATTTTATTGTTACTTATAAAATTGTATTATTGTTGCTATTGTTACTATTGTTATAAATTATATATTAATTGTTACTTATAAAAATATCACAAGCCGAAATCACTCATAATATCGTGGTTGGAATCAAAATGTTGAAATATGTTCACACAATGTTTAGAACACGTGGCCTGATAGTCAACAGGGGGATCAGGGCCTACACAATACGGCAGAGAAGATCTTGTAGGCAATGTAGAGGAGAGACTGATCTTCGATAGTTCTATTTTAGATTTTATTTAGCTCAAAAGTTACATATTCCTTAAAACTACATTGCACAATTAACAGAGATGCGGTATATATTACCTTAGTACTGAAAAATGTATATAAATTGTAAGAAAAGATACTTTGATTTTCAACATTAATTTAAATTAAATGATAACGAAAAACCTTCATTAAACAAAACAAATAACTATAAAATAAACAAAAAAAAAAATTATATAAAACTTGAGTTTGAGAGTACTTAAATTTGATTCCTATAAATATTATTGTAAACAAAACTTTGATATAAATAAATAACAGCATATAAAGAGTATAAAACAGAGATTTAATAAAAAGTAAATAAATAGAAACAATGAATAAAATAATAAGTAATAAATTATAGTTTTTATATAAGAAATAACTAAAATAAATTATAAGTAATGAATAATAAATAATTAATGAAGTAAATAATAAAAATAAATTATATTAAAAAATAAATAATAAATAATAAATAATAAATAATAAATAATAAATAATAAATAATAAATAATAAATAATAAATAATAAATAATAAATAATAAATAATAAATAATAAATAATAAATAATAAATAATAAATAATAAATAATAAATAATAAATAATAAATAATAAATAATAAATAATAAATAATAAATAATAAATAATAAATAATAAATAATAAATAATAAATAATAAATAATAAATAATAAATAATAAATAATAAATAATAAATAATAAATAATAAATAATAAATAATAAATAATAAATAATAAATAATAAATAATAAATAATAAATAATAAATAATAAATAATAAATAATAAATAATAAATAATAAATAATAAATAATAAATAATAAATAATAAATAATAAATAATAAATAATAAATAATAAATAATAAATAATAAATAATAAATAATAAATAATAAATAATAAATAATAAATAATAAATAATAAATAATAAATAATAAATAATAAATAATAAATAATAAATAATAAATAATAAATAATAAATAATAAATAATAAATAATAAATAATAAATAATAAATAATAAATAATAAATAATAAATAATAAATAATAAATAATAAATAATAAATAATAAATAATAAATAATAAATAATAAATAATAAATAATAAATAATAAATAATAAATAATAAATAATAAATAATAAATAATAAATAATAAATAATAAATAATAAATAATAAATAATAAATAATAAATAATAAATAATAAATAATAAATAATAAATAATAAATAATAAATAATAAATAATAAATAATAAATAATAAATAATAAATAATAAATAATAAATAATAAATAATAAATAAAAATAATAAATAATAAATAATAAATAATAAATAATAAATAATAAATAATAAATAATAAATAATAAATAATAAATAATAAATAATAAATAATAAATAATAAATAATAAATAATAAATAATAAATAATAAATAATAAATAATAAATAATAAATAATAAATAATAAATAATAAATAATAAATAATAAATAATAAATAATAAATAATAAATAATAAATAATAAATAATAAATAATAAATAATAAATAATAAATAATAAATAATAAATAATAAATAATAAATAATAAATAATAAATAATAAATAATAAATAATAAATAATAAATAATAAATAATAAATAATAAATAATAAATAATAAATAATAAATAATAAATAATAAATAATAAATAATAAATAATAAATAATAAATAATAAATAATAAATAATAAATAATAAATAATAAATAATAAATAATAAATAATAAATAATAAATAATAAATAATAAATAATAAATAATAAATAATAAATAATAAATAATAAATAATAAATAATAAATAATAAATAATAAATAATAAATAATAAATAATAAATAATAAATAATAAATAATAAATAATAAATAATAAATAATAAATAATAAATAATAAATAATAAATAATAAATAATAAATAATAAATAATAAATAATAAATAATAAATAATAAATAATAAATAATAAATAATAAATAATAAATAATAAATAATAAATAATAAATAATAAATAATAAATAATAATAAATAATAAATAATAAATAATAAATAATAAATAATAAATAATAAATAATAAATAATAAATAATAAATAATAAATAATAAATAATAAATAATAAATAATAAATAATAAATAATAAATAATAAATAATAAATAATAAATAATAAATAATAAATAATAAATAATAAATAATAAATAATAAATAATAAATAATAAATAATAAATAATAAATAATAAATAATAAATAATAAATAATAAATAATAAATAATAAATAATAAATAATAAATAATAAATAATAAATAATAAATAATAAATAATAAATAATAAATAATAAATAATAAATAATAAATAATAAATAATAAATAATAAATAATAAATAATAAATAATAAATAATAAATAATAAATAATAAATAATAAATAATAAATAATAAATAATAAATAATAAATAATAAATAATAAATAATAAATAATAAATAATAAATAATAAATAATAAATAATAAATAATAAATAATAAATAATAAATAATAAATAATAAATAATAAATAATAAATAATAAATAATAAATAATAAATAATAAATAATAAATAATAAATAATAAATAATAAATAATAAATAATAAATAATAAATAATAAATAATAAATAATAAATAATAAATAATAAATAATAAATAATAAATAATAAATAATAAATAATAAATAATAAATAATAAATAATAAATAATAAATAATAAATAATAAATAATAAATAATAAATAATAAATAATAAATAATAAATAATAAATAATAAATAATAAATAATAAATAATAAATAATAAATAATAAATAATAAATAATAAATAATAAATAATAAATAATAAATAATAAATAATAAATAATAAATAATAAATAATAAATAATAAATAATAAATAATAAATAATAAATAATAAATAATAAATAATAAATAATAAATAATAAATAATAAATAATAAATAATAAATAATAAATAATAAATAATAAATAATAAATAATAAATAATAAATAATAAATAATAAATAATAAATAATAAATAATAAATAATAAATAATAAATAATAAATAATAAATAATAAATAATAAATAATAAATAATAAATAATAAATAATAAATAATAAATAATAAATAATAAATAATAAATAATAAATAATAAATAATAAATAATAAATAATAAATAATAAATAATAAATAATAAATAATAAATAATAAATAATAAATAATAAATAATAAATAATAAATAATAAATAATAAATAATAAATAATAAATAATAAATAATAAATAATAAATAATAAATAATAAATAATAAATAATAAATAATAAATAATAAATAATAAATAATAAATAATAAATAATAAATAATAAATAATAAATAATAAATAATAAATAATAAATAATAAATAATAAATAATAAATAATAAATAATAAATAATAAATAATAAATAATAAATAATAAATAATAAATAATAAATAATAAATAATAAATAATAAATAATAAATAATAAATAATAAATAATAAATAATAAATAATAAATAATAAATAATAAATAATAAATAATAAATAATAAATAATAAATAATAAATAATAAATAATAAATAATAAATAATAAATAATAAATAATAAATAATAAATAATAAATAATAAATAATAAATAATAAATAATAAATAATAAATTAATAAATAATAAATAATAAATAATAAATAATAAATAATAAATAATAAATAATAAATAATAAATAATAAATAATAAATAATAAATAATAAATAATAAATAATAAATAATAAATAATAAATAATAAATAATAAATAATAAATAATAAATAATAAATAATAAATAATAAATAATAAATAATAAATAATAAATAATAAATAATAAATAATAAATAATAAATAATAAATAATAAATAATAAATAATAAATAATAAATAATAAATAATAAATAATAAATAATAATAATAAATAATAAATAATAAATAATAAATAATAAATAATAAATAATAAATAATAAATAATAAATAATAATATAAATATAAATAATAAATAATAAATAATAAATAATAAATAATAAATAATAAATAATAAATAATAAATAATAAATAATAAATAATAAATAATAAATAATAAATAATAAATAATAAATAATAAATAATAAATAATAAATAATAAATAATAAATAATAAATAATAAATAATAAATAATAAATAATAAATAATAAATAATAAATAATAAATAATAAATAATAAATAATAAATAATAATAATAAATAATAAATAATAAATAATAAATAATAAATAATAAATAATAAATAATAAATAATAAATAATAAATAATAAATAATAAATAATAAATAATAAATAATAAATAATAAATAATAAATAATAAATAATAAATAATAATAATAAATAATAAATAATAAATAATAAATAATAAATAATAAATAATAAATAATAAATAATAAATAATAAATAATAAATAATAAATAATAAATAATAAATAATAAATAATAAATAATAAATAATAAATAATAAATAATAAATAATAAATAATAAATAATAAATAATAAATAATAAATAATAAATAATAAATAATAAATAATAAATAATAAATAATAAATAAATAATAAATAATAAATAATAAATAATAAATAATAAATAATAAATAATAAATAATAAATAATAAATAATAAATAATAAATAATAAATAATAAATAATAAATAATAAATAATAAATAATAAATAATAAATAATAAATAATAAATAATAAATAATAAATAATAAATAATAAATAATAAATAATAAATAATAAATAATAAATAATAAATAATAAATAATAAATAATAAATAATAAATAATAAATAATAAATAATAAATAATAAATAATAAATAATAAATAATAAATAATAAATAATAAATAATAAATAATAAATAATAAATAATAAATAATAAATAATAAATAATAAATAATAAATAATAAATAATAAATAATAAATAATAAATAATAAATAATAAATAATAAATAATAAATAATAAATAATAAATAATAAATAATAAATAATAAATAATAAATAATAAATAATAAATAATAAATAATAAATAATAAATAATAAATAATAAATAATAAATAATAAATAATAAATAATAAATAATAAATAATAAATAATAAATAATAAATAATAAATAATAAATAATAAATAATAAATAATAAATAATAAATAATAAATAATAAATAATAAATAATAAATAATAAATAATAAATAATAAATAATAAATAATAAATAATAAATAATAAATAATAAATAATAAATAATAAATAATAAATAATAAATAATAAATAATAAATAATAAATAATAAATAATAAATAATAATAATAAATAATAAATAATAAATAATAAATAATAAATAATAAATAATAAATAATAAATAATAAATAATAAATAATAAATAATAAATAATAAATAATAAATAATAAATAATAAATAATAAATAATAAATAATAAATAATAAATAATAAATAATAAATAATAAATAATAAATAATAAATAATAAATAATAAATAATAAATTAATAAATAATAAATAATAAATAATAAATAATAAATAATAAATAATAAATAATAAATAATAAATAATAAATAATAAATAATAAATAATAAATAATAAATAATAAATAATAAATAATAAATAATAAATAATAAATAATAAATAATAAATAATAAATAATAAATAATAAATAATAAATAATAAATAATAAATAATAAATAATAAATAATAAATAATAAATAATAAATAATAAATAATAAATAATAATAATAAATAATAAATAATAAATAATAAATAATAAATAATAAATAATAAATAATAAATAATAAATAATAAATAATAAATAATAATAATAAATAATAAATAATAAATAATAATAAAATAATAAATAATAAATAATAAATAATAAATAATAAATAATAAATAATAAATAATAAATAATAAATAATAAATAATAAATAATAAATAATAAATAATAAATAATAAATAATAAATAATAAATAATAAATAATAAATAATAAATAATAAATAATAAATAATAAATAATAAATAATAAATAATAAATAATAAATAATAAATAATAAATAATAAATAATAAATAATAAATAATAAATAATAAATAATAAATAATAAATAATAATATAAATAATAAATAATAAATAATAAATAATAAATAATAAATAATAAATAATAAATAATAAATAATAAATAATAAATAATAAATAATAAATAATAAATAATAAATAATAAATAATAAATAATAAATAATAAATAATAAATAATAAATAATAAATAATAAATAATAAATAATAAATAATAAATAATAAATAATAAATAATAAATAATAAATAATAAATAATAAATAATAAATAATAAATAATAAATAATAAATAATAAATAATAAATAATAAATAATAAATAATAAATAATAAATAATAAATAATAAATAATAAATAATAAATAATAAATAATAAATAATAAATAATAAATAATAAATAATAAATAATAAATAATAAATAATAAATAATAAATAATAAATAATAAATAATAAATAATAAATAATAAATAATAAATAATAAATAATAAATAATAAATAAAAATAATAAATAATAAATAATAAATAATAAATAATAAATAATAAATAATAAATAATAAATAATAAATAATAAATAATAAATAATAAATAATAAATAATAAATAATAAATAATAAATAATAAATAATAAATAATAAATAATAAATAATAAATAATAAATAATAAATAATAAATAATAAATAATAAATAATAAATAATAAATAATAAATAATAAATAATAAATAATAAATAATAAATAATAAATAATAAATAATAAATAATAAATAATAAATAATAAATAATAAATAATAAATAATAAATAATAAATAATAAATAATAATAATAAATAATAAATAATAAATAATAAATAATAAATAATAAATAATAAATAATAAATAATAAATAATAAATAATAAATAATAAATAATAAATAATAAATAATAAATAATAAATAATAAATAATAAATAATAAATAATAAATAATAAATAATAAATAATAAATAATAAATAATAAATAATAAATAATAAATAATAAATAATAAATAATAAATAATAAATAATAAATAATAAATAATAAATAATAAATAATAAATAATAAATAATAAATAATAAATAATAAATAATAAATAATAAATAATAAATAATAAATAATAAATAATAAATAATAAATAATAAATAATAAATAATAAATAATAAATAATAAATAATAAATAATAAATAATAAATAATAAATAATAAATAATAAAATAATAAATAATAAATAATAAATAATAAATAATAAATAATAAATAATAAATAATAAATAATAAATAATAAATAATAAATAATAAATAATAAATAATAATAATAAATAATAAATAATAAATAATAATAAATAATAAATAATAAATAATAAATAATAAATAATAAATAATAAATAATAAATAATAAATAATAAATAATAAATAAATAATAAATAATAAATAATAAATAATAAATAATAAATAATAAATAATAAATAATAAATAATAAATAATAAATAATAAATAATAAATAATAAATAATAAATAATAAATAATAAATAATAAATAATAAATAATAAATAATAAATAATAAATAATAAATAATAAATAATAAATAATAAATAATAAAATAATAAATAATAAATAATAAATAATAAATAATAAATAATAAATAATAAATAATAAATAATAAATAATAAATAATAAATAATAAATAATAAATAATAAATAATAAATAATAAATAATAAATAATAAATAATAAATAATAAATAATAAATAATAAATAATAAATAATAATAATAAATAATAAATAATAAATAATAAATAATAAATAATAAATAATAAATAATAAATAATAAATAATAAATAATAAATAATAAATAATAAATAATAAATAATAAATAATAAATAATAAATAATAAATAATAAATAATAAATAATAAATAATAAATAATAAATAATAAATAATAAATAATAAATAATAAATAATAAATAATAAATAATAAATAATAAATAATAAATAATAAATAATAAATAATAAATAATAAATAATAATAATAAATAATAAATAATAAATAATAAATAATAAATAATAAATAATAAATAATAAATAATAAATAATAAATAATAAATAATAAATAATAAATAATAAATAATAAATAATAAATAATAAATAATAAATAATAAATAATAAATAATAAATAATAAATAATAAATAATAAATAATAAATAATAAATAATAAATAATAAATAATAAATAATAAATAATAAATAATAAATAATAAATAATAAATAATAAATAATAAATAATAAATAATAAATAATAAATAATAAATAATAAATAATAAATAATAAATAATAAATAATAAATAATAAATAATAAATAATAAATAATAAATAATAAATAATAAATAATAAATAATAAATAATAAATAATAAATAATAAATAATAAATAATAAATAATAAATAATAAATAATAAATAATAAATAATAAATAATAAATAATAAATAATAAATAATAAATAATAAATAATAAATAATAATAAATAATAAATAATAAATAATAAATAATAAATAATAAATAATAAATAATAAATAATAAATAATAAATAATAAATAATAAATAATAAATAATAAATAATAAATAATAAATAATAAATAATAAATAATAAATAATAAATAATAAATAATAAATAATAAATAATAAATAATAAATAATAAATAATAAATAATAAATAATAAATAATAAATAATAAATAATAAATAATAAATAATAAATAATAAATAATAAATAATAAATAATAAATAATAAATAATAAATAATAAATAATAAATAATAAATAATAAATAATAAATAATAAATAATAAATAATAAATAATAAATAATAAATAATAAATAATAAATAATAAATAATAAATAATAAATAATAAATAATAAATAATAAATAATAAATAATAAATAATAAATAATAAATAATAAATAATAAATAATAAATAATAAATAATAAATAATAAATAATAAATAATAAATAATAAATAATAAATAATAAATATAAATAATAAATAATAAATAATAAATAATAAATAATAAATAATAAATAATAAATAATAAATAATAAATAATAAATAATAAATAATAAATAATAAATAATAAATAATAAATAATAATAATAAATAATAAATAATAAATAATAAATAATAAATAATAAATAATAAATAATAAATAATAAATAATAAATAATAAATAATAAATAATAAATAATAAATAATAAATAATAAATAATAAATAATAAATAATAAATAATAAATAATAAATATAAATAATAAATAATAAATAATAAATAATAAATAATAAATAATAAATAATAAATAATAAATAATAAATAATAAATAATAAATAATAAATAATAAATAATAAATAATAAATAATAAATAATAAATAATAAATAATAAATAATAAATAATAAATAATAAATAATAAATAATAAATAATAAATAATAAATAATAAATAATAAATAATAAATAATAAATAATAAATAATAAATAATAAATAATAAATAATAAATAATAAATAATAAATAATAAATAATAAATAATAAATAATAAATAATAAATAATAAATAATAAATAATAAATAATAAATAATAATAATAAATAATAAATAATAAATAATAAATAATAAATAATAATATAAATAATAAATAATAAATAATAAATAATAAATAATAAATAATAAATAATAAATAATAAATAATAAATAATAAATAATAAATAATAAAATAATAAATAATAAATAATAAATAATAAATAATAAATAATAAATAATAAATAATAAATAATAAATAATAAATAATAAATAATAAATAATAAATAATAAATAATAAATAATAAATAATAAATAATAAATAATAAATAATAAATAATAAATAATAAATAATAAATAATAAATAATAAATAATAAATAATAAATAATAAATAATAAATAATAAATAATAAATAATAAATAATAAATAATAAATAATAAATAATAAATAATAAATAATAAATAATAAATAATAAATAATAAATAATAAATAATAAATAATAAATAATAAATAATAAATAATAAATAATAAATAATAAATAATAAATAATAAATAATAAATAATAAATAATAAATAATAAATAATAAATATAAATAATAAATAATAAATAATAAATAATAAATAATAAATAATAATAATAAATAATAAAATAATAAATAATAAATAATAAATAATAAATAATAAATAATAAAATA